>JAJJMA010202509.1:14098-39124 GCA_023529015.1 Papaver nudicaule | reverse complement strand
TTTGGTATTAACAGAACATCAAGCCACATCACATTTAGAATCACACAGAATCACACAAGTGAAGTTCTCTTAATACCAAGACCACCTGAACTCTGTGGTTTTGGTATTAACATAACATCAATCCACAGCACATTTAAAGCAATCACACAAGTGAAGTTCTCTTAATACCAAGACCACCTGAATTCAAATGAACTCTGTGGTTTTGGTATTAACAGAACAAAAGCAAAATAGAGAAACATAACTAGAGAAACAAAGATAAAAGAAATAGAAAGAACAGCTATTTTACCTTGCCTGCAAACACAACCCAGCTATTTACATTTTACAAAGTTACTGAAGAACAAATTAAAAACCCAAATCTATGGATCTTACTGATTGCAGCAATAGATCTATGGATCTTACTAAAACAAAACTAAAAACAAAACAAAACCAATTAATTGGACAAAACTAAAAACAGGAAAAGAATCATTTTCATATTCAGAAGATGATTACAAAACAAAACCAATTAATAAACACAAAATTACATAAATTAAAAACTAAAGAGAGGAGAAATCACCTTAACAGACTCCTTTAGCAAACTTTAATCCTTAAGCAACAAAAAAAATAACCAATTAATACATCTAGCAGATGCAGGAAGAGAAGAAGATAAAGAAAGGAGAAGAGAAGAAGATAAAGAAAACCCACCGCCAAGAGAACCCAGATCTGAACACAGATGCAGAAAAAATTGTTTAATCTTCTTTCCAAAATTCTGCATCCAAAACAAATAAAACAAATTAGAAACAAAATCAAATAAATCAAATTTTCATTAAACAAATTTGAAAAGGTTGCAGAAAATAAACTTCCCAGAATGAATCTCATGAACCAATATCAAACACTTAACAGATACATAATCACAAACAACAGAAAACCAAAAATAACAAGTTACAAACTTACACTCTTCTTCTTTGCTGCTACTGGAACTTTAACACCTTTCTTTGGAGCCTGCAATAACAGTAAGAGATTGGTTTAGTAGTATTCATGAACAGAAAAAAACAACAACAATATGTATTAAAATGATGAAGATCCACGATTCAAACGAAAACCATGAAACTGAAACGAATAGAAGAACTGAGATCTTACAGATCTGTGAAGGTTTCGATGGCTGCTAAAAGAATCAACTGGTGCTGTTTTGGGTTTTCATGGTGCTACAGAGGAAGAATCGAGAGAAGGGAGAAGAGGTTTGGGTGAAGGAAGAACTCTGTTGAGTACAGAAGAAGAAGAGAAGAAGATGAAGAACTCTGTCGAGTAGAAGAAGAAGAGAAGAAGAAGAAATGAATCCCTAGGGTTAGATTTTTCTTTATATAGGTGAACTTTCCATAGATATCCCTAGGGTTTCAACATATCTACGAAAATACCTGAAATCTGCGGATAATCCGCGGATCAAAATTCACACCCGCGTCCGGTCCGCTAAATCGTGCGGATTGAGATATTGATCCGTGTCCGGCCCAATAATTCAGCGGATTGGGTTGCACCCGCGTTTTGCAGGATGGTTGCGGGCCGGATTTGCGGATCCGGACTTTTTGCTCACCCTTAGTAACCATGCTAGAGCAAGACAATCCATCTCAAAAGTTAGGCTCCTGGGTTGCTTCGTGGGGATCACACTTTTCGTAACAAGCACAATATATCTTACGATTTTCATCCACATTCATCTGAGCACAAGATATCCCAATACTTGCATCAAATGATTTGCACCAATCTATACAGTCCCCTTCAACGTCATCAGTAGGCGAATACCTCCAACGCATGAGTGATCCTTCACAGATGGCTCCCCCTTGGTACCATGGGGTATGCGGCCTATACAGCGTAAAACAACTATGCAATTGAGCAGTTACATTCCTGCATGTTGAGAAAAGATAAACAAAATTAGATAAAAAATAATTATTACAAATTTGCAAATGAATAATATGCCCACTAATAAGAAAATATAAATCGAAATTTTTGAAAAGAAGATTGTAACAACATCATTATCTAAATAAATTTCATCATATGCAGGAAGGAAGAACATCATTATACTTACATCGATTGAAGAGCAATCAAAGCGAAAAAGAAAAAAATGGTAGAGATTATTGTTTAGTAGCCATAGAGATAGAGTAATTTGATAGTCTATTAGCAATCTGATTTATGAAGATTAGCAAAATTCTAAACCTCTTTATATAATAATAAAAACACAAATTGTTAATCATTTCTAAACAGTAGTCAAAATTCGGCCTTCCTTCGTATAATGAAATTTATTTAGATAAAAATATACCTCCAATTAAGGTCCAAAGTATGAGTGTATTCAATTATAAAAGTTGTCGTTGGGTGAAGATGCGAGCATTCTGAATACATAACCCGTTAGCATTAAGATGGGGAGATTTCCTTCTTTCTTTACCTTGGTGTTCGGACTTTTAGATTGTAGGTTTCGGTCCAACCTTTAACATGACATTTCATATTTATCATTGGGAAGAGTAAAATAAACATGATAAATATAAATATCATGAGAGATCATGGAACATTAAATTAATTCTTTGAATTTCTCTCACTCATATTGTTTATAATATAGAAAAGTAACACTATCTTTCATTTTATTTATGTTTGTTTATTCTCCCCAATGTAATTATTGGATGTTATCTTGTGCATGGGTGCACAAGATAACAAAACCCATATAAAAATAAATGAAGTACTAACTCATTATAAGATAAAAAAATTTATTATTTTTTTAGATAAACCTACATAAAAATGAATTTTAGGCTAATATTTAACCTTTTTTTTGGGGTACGGGAAATGTATGATTAAAGGGATCAAATTTAAGATTGTCAACGGTTTGATTCCTTCTCAATTGCGTGCATACATTTTTTTTTGGCTCACATAAAAATACAATATAATAAAAATAAAATATGTTGTACCGGAAAATGTTTGGACACGTTATTTTCGTCAACTCTTTCGACCAATCACAACATTTGTGAACTTCATATGATTACATTCTTATGATTCGATAAGAAAAATTGTGTTGTCAAGAAGTATATATGCGTTATTGATGGCATTGTACCACGCAGAATCAGCATTTCCATTACGATATAAATTTCATTTTGTATAAAAACATCTGTTTCTTTACGAAATGAGTGCATGAAAAAACAACAATGTAGGTACCAGAAATCTGTTAGACACGTGTCACCATCCTAAGGGCGGTAGCAAGATAGTGAATACACCCGAGAGGTATGGGATAAACCCTAAAAGTAACTGACTGCACCCCACTTGAGGATGAGACGCGTGTAAAGTGCGACAGGCTAAGGCACGGATAAGGTTGAGGGTACAACAGAGGCATTAAATGCCAAGTCAGAAAGAGGGATACAACTGTTTAGCACCAGTCAAACCTAGGGTTTTTCAGAGGGTGCGGTCAAACAATCTGGAAGCTGCAAGACTGAGGGTATTCTCTGAAAGGTCCCTTTGGAACATACTTTAGAGAATACTCTCCGAGAAGACATGGTACGAGAAGAATTAAAGGAGTCATATTCTGAAAGGTACATTGCAAGGGAGATTCTGAGAGATGGTATATTAAAAGATCGAAGGCCAGAGCCCTTATGAGATCTCTAGCAAGCTCAAGTGTATCTTTGGAGGGTGTTCCAGAGATGGACGTCCAGAGTGGAAGACTCTCAGAAGGGATGGCGTATCTCGAGGAATAAATAGAAATAGTTTAGTTTTCATAGCCCTTGTAATACTGTAATATGTACTCCCTTCCCTTTTCGCCTATAAATACCCAGCTCTTGTGAGTTAGAAAGCAAGGGGAAAACTCACAATAGAAACCCTAGCTTAGGAGAACTTATCTTAGGCAAGGTTTGAGACTTGTGAAGTTTGAACTTGGGATTTGGAACTTGAAGCTTGAAGACTTGGGAAAAGGTTGAAGACCTTGGAAATACTTGAAGACTTATTTATTCTTGAGTGAAGGTGAGGATTGTAAAGCCAAATTCAAGATTAATGAAATACCAAGGATGTAAGCCTCCACCTGTTACAGATGCGTTTTCCACGAATAAAAACGTTGACTAAGCCGTTAAGACTTATCCGTTAAGACTTATCCGTTACACGCCGTGGTCTAATGGGAGCGAAAGTTGTTGGATCCGTTACGACAGATTGACAGGTGGCAAGCGCTGAACCGTTAGAAAATAGATTCCATCAGTACATTCCGTTACTTTAACAGTTAGGGTATCAGTTACGCAGACGCAACGGTGTTGGCTGTTCCGAAACAATTACGAAAACTGCCAGCTGGCAAACGGATAAACCGTTACTGCACAAAAACATCGTTGGATATAATGTTACAGTTAAGAGTTGTTTTATCAGTTACTGCCCACCGTAACGGGTAGACCGTTACAGTAGGTTGCCACGCGGCACGGTATGATGGTATGTCTCATCCGTGGCAATAATTACTGCAACAGATGCATGTGTTGCTGTAATTATAATTACACGGCAGATCCGTTGTTGTAATTATCCCAACACTAACAATAACGGCGTCCCGCCAACGGCCACTCGTCGTTGCTTTTATTTTTTTGCAACGGCCCACCGCCGTTGCTAAAAAGTCAATTTCGTGTAGTGTGTTAAAAAAACATGCTTGTGTCTTGATTCTTTTACTTTCTTGCTTTTACTTATGTTTGTTTGCTTTAAGATTCATTTCCATAACTTAGATGTACTTTACTTATGTGTTCTTGAGTAAATATTCATCTAAGACCATTGGGTGTGGAGACTCACAAACAATCCACCTTGCTACTTGTGTTATAAGCAACAAAAGCCCAGGCCTAGACCGGTCCCTTGAGAAAGAATCGTGATATCCGAAGGCCCAAAAACTCATTTCTTACACTAACACCAACTAATATGTTGGGCCCAGAAAACTATGAACAATGAACATGTTGAAACTTGAAAATGCAATTCTTGTAAATGTATGGTGCAAGAGCCTAATGTTAGGTGTGTGAAAGGTTATTACTCACCAAGTTAAGTCCTTTCCAATGACACTCAATAAACACACTCATAAATGCACCATTGGTAGGTTGCTTGATCCAAGGACTAGTAGTTGAGATGTCATTCTTGATGAATTTGATTACAAAGAAACATGACAGAAAATCCAGTTAATGGAGTACTAAAATTAGTCAAAAATGAGGAGACAAATGGAGTTCAATCAACGAAGAAAGTCCGGTCCAGTTACTATTTTCATTTGATGAGCAGCTGACTATAATAGCTGCTTGTACTCTGTTTAGTTTTTGAGTTGAAAAAAAAAAAGAGAATGCAGAAGAAAATGTGAAATGAAATGGAATGTGTTTATAATCAGCCTTTGAAGCCTATATTCTTACACTTGGTTACATCGAGGAATATGATTTTAATTCGTGAACTTATGGATCTAACTTCTAAGTTCTACCTAAAACATCATAGCACACGTAGAGTTCGATAACTCATTTCTTAGGCCGGTTCCTATGAGACACATCAAAGGGGTTGGTTTGCAATCTCGCGTGGCCTAGTCAACCTGAAATTGGACTATGGAAAACGACCAAAAACTGAGTAAAAATAATATATTTTATGTTTGGTGGATCCTTTATAAAGATAACATTTTTTTTTTACTTCTTGCAATTTTAATGATTAACATTTAACAGAACATAAGAAAACCATTATCATTTCACGAATAATCTAAATGCAGTGCATTGGCTTTCTTCTTATTCAAATGGTGTAACTTGTTTCACTTTCATATATATACGTTCATCTTAGGCTCCCCGCATGCTTCTTCTTTATCTCCAGATTGTTGTTTCGTGGCTCAATCGCTGAGGAAAACCATGTTGCAAAAACAATAGAAGAAAACAATAAAATTTTACTCCCTCCGTTTCAAAAAGATAGGCACATTTGACTTTGACCAAAAATTAAAAATCTTAATAAAACCAATATTATAGTCATTTTTATTATTTTTTTTCTTATTAACCCATGGCACTTGTCAACAATTAACCAATCATAAATAAAAACAACAAAAAAAGCTCTAATGGTTAGTTCATTGCGAACCTTAATTTTCGAAAAAAAGTCAAACGTGCCTATCTTTTTGAAACGGAGGGAGTACATTGTTTTGCAACTTTTATTGCCTGGTTTTGCGTTATAACAAATATATCCAACTCAATTTCCTCCCCTGTCTCAGGCTCCAATTTCTTTTCTATTGTTAAATTCTCCAACACACTGCAGTTAACTTCTCCAAATGCGAATCGAGAGGCACTTATAAATGGATTTTATTGATTTTGTACTTTGTTCACATTCACAGTAACTAGAGTGTATTATATCATTCTAATTGTCACAAGATTAATGTGAGAAGTTAAAATAGTTGCAATATGATCAAAAATCATTGCAAGTTTAAAAGCATGGCTCAACTAATATATCCTGCTGTATACTTGTGTCCGTGTCCCCATTAATTTTTGCATGTACCCCCATCATAAAAATTGGTGCATTAGCTTTATCCACAGCTAGCCTAGAAGTATCCATGTTATGGTCATGCCAACACGTTTTTTCATCAAAGCTAGCTATGCTCGTATTATACTGCCTGTTCATTGCAACTAGGCGGATCCGCCTTATCATGGATATTGGTCATGTCTAAAACTAAATATTAATGGCATATTTGGCAACCATAAATTTAGCTAGGCTCAGAGGAGGATCCACAATGGTGGAAGCTCAAAAAAAAAAAAAAAAAAAAAAAAAAAAAAAAAAAAGAAAACTGAATTTGGCTTTGACAAGCATATTTAACTTAACAGTAGGCTGTGTTTAAAAATGAACTCTACTGATACTTGCTTTTAATGTTAATTTTGTGAGTTATCACGTTTCTGTACTACAAATTATTATGTTACTGGAGTCTGGAATATATATTAAACCCAAAATAAGCTAATCTACAATTTCTTAATGTAGTTGCATAGGTTGTTCTTAATTAGTCGAGGAAAACTATCATAATCATGTTCGAGATGATACTAGTATTATTTCTTATTTTTCTTTCAAATATATATTTCTGACTCAATTTCCTCCGACATCCCACCGTATTCGCAAATTATTTCCTACTTTTATTATTTTTAAGATGATGTTCTTCAGGTGCAGACTAAAAGATACTTATTACAATTCGGATTTCATTGGTACTAGTGTAACAGCCCGTGCGTTCGCACGGGCTTCAGCCAATACTCCTATTTTTTGTACGGGCTTTACAGGCCTCCTTAGTCCTTCCTACTTCGGTTTACAAAAAAAAGAAAGAAAAGCATTTTGCCATTAGAGATCGAAATCAGTGAGAGGAGAAAGGAAATAACTGCAGAGAAAAAATGAGCTTGTAGATGAAGCTGTAGGAGATATAACTCGGATTTGCTTGAATCAGGTCTGCAAATTGTAATGGTTCATCACCGTTTTCTCCTGATTTTTTATTTGAATCGAAACCAAGTTCTGGTCCGCAAATTTTTTAAACTCTTCCATTGTTGCTCGATTGAAATTTATCTTTATATTTCAATAGAGCACCTTACATATATAGGCTGTAGCACCATCATGATACCAAGGCAGGCACATATTGTTCTAATACTGAAACAATCTCTGAGCACATAAAAGACTATTAGTTAGCACGATTGGCCTAAACAAATAACAAATCACCGTTCGCGAATTGGTTAGGTACATAAAATAGAGCAACTAACAATTCTTTGCCTCTCTTCTTGTCATCCACAAAACAAAGAAGAAGAAGACGCAACCTCTCGCTTTCCCCTCGTTTGCTAAACAAACCTCAACCAATCTCCGGTTTCCACATCATTCATTCACCATCACTTATACTCCTTTGAATCTGAGCAATAACAGTAACCGATCAAAACACCTGTTGCTTCTCTCCCCATCCCTACTATACAAAAGACGCAAACAATTGAGTGAGAATGTTATATACAAATAAAAAAGAGACCAATTGCTAACTAAATCTGGCATATTAAACTAAACCTGTTAGCACTCTACATTATAGGTACTTGCTTAGCACTCTACAATACTTGCCCTGTACTTAGAGACCTGTAAGAACAACATCTTGAAATCTAAAACATTTATTAATGCCAATAAAGCAACACAAAGTACCTTTTGGCGTCATCATTCCAATGCCATTCTAGTAGTACAAATGAGACAGTGTAAGCTAATCGCTCAACTGTGTTGCATGACAACAATTGATGTAGTTCTCAACAGTGACGCAGTTGGTAGCATCCTTACATCCTAACATAAACTGGGTTAATGTTTATACACCTAATCGCACTTGCTATTGACAGTGGATTAGATGTATAAGCACTAATCCGATTTCAGTTAGGAGTGCTTTCTATCTTCCATTTGTGGGAACTGAGGTCAGTACATGTCTAATTACAATAATACAAAAAAACACACACACACACACACACATTAAAGTAGTCTAATTGATCAAAATTCCAAAGTGAGCACTCTTAAGGAGTAATGAAGAACGATACAGAACTCAATGGAGAACAAAACAAAACCCAGTATGGAGCAACACAATTTACAATCCTCTTTACCTCCGTACCACCAAAACAGAGACTGCAAATTAGGCATCGAAAATGAAGATTATTGGATCTGCAACTGAAGATATTGTTCTTCCAGTTGCTTCCATGATTAGGTTGCGGCAGTTATTGAACAATCTATCTGCACAGAGATTAAAGATAAGAAAAGAATGTGAGAAAATTAAGCATGGAATTAGTCAATCCATTATAGCAATGAATGTCAGCATCATAACTGGGATTTGTGTGCTAATGAATAAACCATCCAATCCAATCTCCTTATGCATAAATCATCCAATTCATCATTGTTATTCTCGGGGGATGACACATTTGTGATTTATCAAGATAAGGGTGTGCCGCAAAGAAAAGCATTACATTTCATATACTTAGAGCTACAGCCAGCAAAGAGTTGCGTCCATGTTAATCCTAGATTATGGATAATGGCAGTAATCCTTCCATGTAACAGTCTCTAGACTTAAGATATTGAAGTTAAAAGCTAATAAAATCGCTTTTTCCCAGTATTATGTTGCAGTTCCTCCAGAGTCCAAATTATATACGCGCCTATTAAGAATTTTAAAGTACTTAACTGCTCACCTTCAAAGAGCAAGATCATAGGGATTCACCAAATGAAAATTATTTGCACATAGAGAACAATCTAGACATATACTTTGGTATACTCCAGTTTATCGTAAGATCTGAAACAAATTACTGTGTATATATATATATATTTAATTTAAAAGGGGTCCATATTGTTTTCTGGATGAAGGTCAATGCATATGATTTGTACCCCTGATTTTACACTATCAACATCGATGTTGTGATGTTTCAATCTGCAATTCAGATGAGATCATTTCTATGAAAACTAAAATTTCAAATTAATTTTGCAAGCGAAAAATACCTTGTACTGTGATATACCCTTTCGTTCTAACTACACTTCTTTACAACCTGCATTTGATACAGCGGGAAAGTTTAGTTTCTTGATACTCTCCCTATCTACTAATAGTTAGGTTAATCAATATCTACTTCACTGACACAACCTTATAACGCTTCTTTTAAGTATCGTTACGCTAGTCATTGTCATCACCCGCACGTTCGTATTGTTCGATTATCATTGCCATACCTTGCAAAAAAATATAGGCAGTTAAATTCAAAACTAAACAGAATGCAAACCAAATGAGACTTCAAATACAAAAATACTAACTGACTCTATTGGATGGGTTTAAATTCCATGGGGCCAAACCGAAATCCCATTTAGTTTAAATTAATACAGTAGTAGTTTATATTTCATTTACTTAAAAGTATGAGTCTATTGTATATTTTTTTTCCATGGGGCATTTATGCAAAGATACTTAATACCTTCTGATGCAGCTAGCTCAGCAAACTTGGTAACTTAATCTACATCTTTCTCACAAACCCAAGGTGCAAGATTGGCATTTATCTTCAAATTCTGCAGTTTAAAAGAAAGAGACAAATATTACCTCACTTGGGGCACAACAACTCTTCTTTTCTTGATCCTATTGAGAATATATTGCAGTCTGGTTCCAACTGTTTTCAAGCAACCAAAGTAAATTTTAGAATAGCCACCCCATTTTACAATTAACCCCAGTATATAGTCTAAAATAACTTAATGAAGCAGTTGTTATTGCTACTGATGTCTCATGGAGGTCCTTCTTATTCTGTCATAGAGACGAAGGAAACCAAAATTTGTTCGTTATTTTCGTAGAAAGTGGGAATCGGGATATACAATATATAGGGAGTAAACATATTTTCATTCTAGCATTGATGGGGCCTGATTTAAGACACCATTTACCATGATCAATTCTCAAAGTCTACTGAAAAAGTGATTTGTAGTGATGCATACACTCCGATTTTTTTGTCATCGTCAGCTAAACACGTTAGCGAGATGAAGGCCTTGAAAAGCTAAGAGTCACTCAAATAATATTCAAGTGAACTTACCTTCGAGTGGAGTCTGGGCGAGAGTATGCATCAAAATTGGTTGTCTTGAAATCAAATTGCCATTCATCACCCATGTATTCACTGTTTATCAGGTCAAATGAATAGGATAAATAAAGAAGATCAACAACTCAGTATTCCCTCTGCCAGGTAATGGCAGACAAAGGGAGCTCAACCTATGTATCAATGCTGATATAGCACTGCAACGTTTGATTACATTAACATCATTGGACTTAACTAAGTTAGTGACATTGCTATTGTAGGCTTGAAGTTTAGCTTCTAAAATTAGGAACCACAGGATTACTGTTAGAAATTTAAAAACCATTTCTACTATATGCATAATTAGATAAATCTGTTCCATTATCTATCGATGCTTGATTGCAGAGACGTATGATGGCTCAGCTGAGAAAGCGCAATCCGAAACCATGTGGTCTGTCTCTCATGTTCTCTTGCAACCACACCAGAACAGTTGATTTTGGTAATGGTCTGCTTCCCTGATTTTAAAAAGAAAATAATAAAAAGAGAAATGATTCGGCTACCCTTTGTTCTTGGCTTTTGAGATCTGCAAATTTAAGGCACATGATTTCCTTAGCACTTGGGATTTTCATTAGCAACACGTGCATAACATTGTATTGGGTTTAGACTACCCTATGCCAAACATGCGCACAGGTATATGACTACCGTTGCCTAGGCTTGTGCTACAGAAATGTACAATTGAGACCAAATATTTGTAGTCAGTAATGCTTGATACAAAACAAATAAATACCACACCTCACGATGCCAAGTGTAGAGTAATCTGGTATTTCCTGTGAATACCTTGGATACATGAAGCCCATGCCTTCTGTTCTCTCCAGAAACTCTTTCAACATGTTCGGAAGGTACTCAACAACTTCTCGATAAATAAGCTCTCTTGCATCTTCTTTTGTTATCCTCCTCTCAAATTCAAACTCCATGTTTGTAACTGGTTGTGCGGAAGGCTCTCTTTAACATTAACCAAGCCTCCAAAGCCAGACACCTTGTGGCAAAAATTCGTCTGTTAGTGAGCTTGCACATCACAATAATTAAAACAAAATGAAAACCACTGCCACCATACCTCCTCGGTGTTAGGTCAATCTTTTGGTTCAGATGCTAGCATTTTTTCTAACAAACGAAGTGTTAAGGGATTTTTGTTTGGGAACTTATGGGAAAAAAAGTATTGGGATTTACTCTGCATGCTGCTTAGATACAGGCGTGCTTTTTCATTACACAACCGTAAGTATACACAGTGGTTTGTTCAGACAATAGGGATATAGTAACTGATCCACTAAAACAGATTACTACATTATATTTATACAAAACATCAATGGTAAGAACGAACCCTTGCAATAGCGTCACCAGAAGGCGTCCTAGGAAATCGGTCATCAGATCCAGTCGGTGGGCCGCATCCTTCCCGGGAAAGAGAGGCTTTTCAGTCAGCATTTGTGCAATGATGCTCCATGTATCTATTGCTGGAGTGTGCTGAGAAAATAAATATAATGGAAAATTAGAGGCCTTCTGCAACGAAAATCTATGATCAACATAAGTATCATTGAACTTCATTCTTCTAACCAATGGTGGTAAAAGACATGGAAAAATGCCCTTTGCACCAGTTTTCCAATAAATTTACAATAAGGGAAAAAATGGAAAAAATGGTACATGTATGATTGGGAAAATTACTCCCATATGATTGAAAGACAATATGCAAACTCATTAAAACATGTGAAAAATAGAGCATTCTCGCACATTTACGAAGAGAGATCGAACTTTTTACCATCCTGTCTCAACATATCCTGCAAGGAATAGTAAATATCCAAGTGACAGGATAACTTACAGTCCAAAATATGGCGGTGGGAGCATCAGTGAAGGCTACTCTAGCGAGTCCGATGTCACATATCTTCAATATGCAATCAGCATTAGCTAAAAGCCAATGTCACGACAAACATCTTATAGTATCCTATAATCAAATCAATCACACAGAACAATCAGCTGCACCTAAACAGAAAGCCATACGTTATAACAAATCAAAGCAATTCTTTCACATTGAAATATATATGATGACGAAATTATACCTTACGCATCAGTGTTTTAATGTAGGCAATGCAACAAACAAACAAAGCAAAGTTGGGGAGGCCAAAGTATAGCTGGTTACTTTTGATTAGTCACACCAAGTGATTAGTTTCTCAACTTCTTCAAATTACTTTCTCCTCCACAAATTGCTCTGAAATGTTGTCCTATGGCTGTATCTTATAGTATCCTCCTCCTTGTGTTCTCTAATTCAAATCACCTTCAAAGTAATTTCATTAACCCATCAATACGTTACCTTCAAAACAAAAATTATATCCAGAGGCATCAATACGTTACCTTCATAACCAAAATAATATGCACCCACAATTCACAAAACCCAGAAAAGCAAAAACGAAATCAAATTTATATCATTACCTAACTAATCAAAGCATAGTCGAACGAAACATTCATGAAAAACCCAAATTAAAGAAATACCCAAATTTTAGGATCTAGGGTTTCATCTACTTTTGCCGATTTTTCCTTGTTCAAAGAGGGGAATGAAGAACCAAACAGTTTATGTTATAAACACTAGAAAAAACGCACGCGCTACGCGACTGCCATTTAATTTCATAACCAAAACGATTTTTTTTTTACAATGGTTCGGGAAACCCATTGCTCTAGAAATTTGAGACAAAAATTTATCATCATACCATCTATCTTCATCGACTCTCGTTCTCTTCGAACGTTCACTGATTGTACCACCCATTGTAAGACTTAAATTCAATCTGGATACTGCAGCAACCATTTTTTCATGCCATCCGTCTTCATCAACTCCCGTTCTATTCGTATGATGAGCAACACGAACTTCACACACTTTTTTGTTTATTTCTCTATCTTCATCGACTGCATTTGAGCATATCAACGCTATTATTAAACCATAATTCAGCCATGGATGCACAAAAACATCAAAAAGTACCATTAATTGTTCCCTCAACTTTTCAGTTTCAATGGAATTTGTATAAAGAGCTGAATAAAAAAACTTACAGATAGGGCTGTCGTGTCCCATTCTTTTTCGGGATGTCTCTGGTTCAGCTACATTGATTCCAATAGAAAATTGTTGGTTTGCTGCATAAGCAAAAACTAAATTATGAACAATAGACATGAAATATAAAAGACCCATTTGATTCATTAAACTTAATTCTATTTACAAATTGTGTGGGTGTACAACACGAATTCTAATTCACACATGGGTTCCAACACGAATCACTGGCCAATTATCTCACTGTATATATAATATAAAACTACATAGTACAAACAACTTACATTCTAAAGTTCTGTTATGTTCTGTACAAACCGCATCTAAAAAACATAAATTCAGTCACGGCATTCACAAAAACAGCAAAACATACCATCATTTCTTCCTGGTCTGTGATCACGGATCTGCTCTCTTTCATTTTCGGTTACTGAAAGTTGTCGTGCCCTATCTGCAGTATGATGGATATGTGACTGAAGCTCTCTTCGTTCTAGGACACCAATTTGTTCGTTTGCTGGATATAACAAATTAAATCGTTCAACAAAACGTTCGTGCAGCATGGGAAAATAGTATTCAGTAAGTACTGTAATATATTTCTACTTACCATTGCTTGATTCTGCTTTAGATGCTTTCCGTCTAGAATAGTCATTGCGTCGCTTTTCATTAACTTGTTGTTTTTTATTTTCAGGCATTGCTGCTCGTTTGGCCCTTTCTGCAATACGACGGTTGAGTAGCTTAACATCTCTCTGGTGTTGTCGCTCATTCTCAATTTCTATAAGAAGTCGAGTTTGTTCTGCAATTCTAGGACTACGACGTTGGGCTTGTGCTGCAATTCTAGGGCTCTGACGAACCTCACCCTCCTTCATTATATAAAACAACTACCTACGGCAACTGTGTAAGAGTAAATATAGATGCTATGAAATCTTGTGGAACAACAACTAAAAGGCATGCATGTATATAAATTTGCTTCTGTTAATGATGCAATATACTGTGGCGAGAGAAAACGAATCTCAGTTTTTCAAATATTTGATGGAACCAAATCAACACTTAGAACAATATAAACCAACAGTAAGGGGTAATTAATAAAAGACTCACGATAGCAGCTCGTTTTTCAATAGTTGCTCCAGAAAATCTCTGAAAACATTACCTTGTGAGGTTCCACCAAAATCTGCCACAACCAACAGCAAGATAAACAGATTATTATTACTGCTACTTGTACATGTACATGTGATTGGCAACTAAAATAATGGGGTTACAGTTTGAACCATCTAAAAAAAATAGCAAGGACGCACGCGCGATGTGAGTGCCTGTCCATTACAAAACATATAAAATATAGCGGCATAACTTGTATTCCATCTGTGGGAAAAATCAAATAACTGAAGGAAGTAACTGATGCATTTTTACACTTAATAAAACCCTCAGAAAAGAATAGAAATAAGTACCTTCTTTTCTCTGGCCAAATACTCACAGTAGCAGCTCGCTTCACTAAAATACTTACACCTTCTGCAGTTCCTTGTGCTGTTCACCTTTAGCAGCTTCAAGATCAGACAAACCCGAGTCTGCAGTAACCAAATAAAAGCACATGAAACTGGGTCAATTTAAGCATAATTACATCTAAGAAAAATTGAAACTGAAAGCAATAATTTAAGCATGTTATGCGCAGTAAAGAACTGATATTACAAATATCACTACCTGATAGTAAAAGTAACCATGGAGTCTTAGAATACTTGAGTTCCTTAGATGGCTCTATATCTCAACTTCCCTGCGAAGTTGATGCTCGACTTGAGATTGTTTCAGCTGGCTCTTGAATAGAAAGTTCAAAGCCACAATATGGTTATTCTGTATACAGAAATATAGCCAAACAAAATCAGTCTGTGTCAAAGAAGTACTATCCGCCAGAGCTAAAAACAAATCAAGAATTTTTCACAATAATCAATCAAACTGATAACATCAGACATCTTATTAACCACAGCATCTGTAAAATTGTTTCCAGGCTCAAAATCTACAATAAAGATCAAGTAACTAATTGCATTGGAGTAAAAACTTCAAATACAGTAAATGAAACCGTTGTCAAAGAACAGATATGGGTACCTTCTTGTCTCTGGCCATATAGAGATGAACAAATTTTGCTCTTCCAAGGCTTTACGATATCAAAATCACTCAGTGTAATACCACAAAAATCAAGAAAAAAAATATAGTGTTGCATCCAATATCCCTATATTCATACCAACAGAAACACAGAAACAAAACTAATGAGAATATTCTATCAATTGAGAAAAAAAAATATTCACAATTCACAGGAGGAATTCGAATGTCAGAAGAAATCAAAATACTTGATCCTTTAAAACAAATTCAGCAGAGGAACAAATTAAGGCTGTAAAATTGAAGCCGAAATTTGAAACCCTAAACCTATTATTTTCTCGCATTTCTTCATTCAAGAATGATTCGTAATGGCATGGTTGCTTTTTTTAACTGATAATAATTACAAAACTTCTAGATTGAAGCTTGAACTATAAACGGCATGCAGTTAGTCCTAATCAGTAGCAAACCAAGATCAATTAAAAAATTTATTATCAAAAATTGAGTAACGAACTATAAATTAGTGAGCTTACCAATCAATTGATCGTGAAATGGAGAATTGGGAAACCCAACTGTGCTCTAATGCTTAGACTACAAAAATTGTTGATTTGTGGAGTTTAAATCACAGAAATTGGAATTCGTTTCGAGAAAAATTAGGGCATCAAGGTTGCAGCAAAGAAATTGAATAAGTTTCGGGAAGAATTAGGGTATTCAAGTTTCAGAAAAGAATTGTAATCAGATTGGGGAAGAATTATGGCATCTCTGGTCGAAGAAGAAGAATTAGGGCAAAAGGTTTCTTCTTCCCTGGTCGAAGAAGAATTTTGTGAAATCTATTGTGTTTCTCGACGAAGAAACAAAAAGAAATGGGATCAAAAGCTATTTACCTTTTTTGCCCCTAACCATTACAAAAATAACGCGTGTTACCTTCGTGGCATTTTGAAATCGAGGCCAACATCGTAACTTAGGGGTCTCCTACCAAAAAAGACCCTTTTCTTTATTATAGTGAGATATTAAAAACCAAATCGTACAGAAATCCTAACACTCATTAAATTACACTCATGCAACAGAACGAAAACATTCAAGTATAGTAGAATTACCTGGAAAGCTACTGTAAGAATCATCTAGGTCTGTAATTGGAGATGACATATAACGATCGACTGAAACAATTCGAACTCTCAGAATGTTTGATTCCAATTTTTCCGTTTTGATTTTAGGTTTAATTGGGTTTTACAAACCTACCGAGAGAGACAGCTTTTTCATAAATTGCAATCAAGAATCATACGACCTAGAACGGAGGAACTGAATCTAGAGATGTTGGCATGTTGCAGAGAGGGAGAGAACAATGGAGATATGAGAAAAAGGGAGAAAAGAAGAAACCAAACGGAGGAGAGGAGAAGAAGAAGGTGTGGCCGTCGGTTTTGTCCAAATCACCCTCGATCTGGGCGGGCCAACTCCCCGTCCGATGGAATTATCCCAGCCCGAAATTTTCTGATTGGTTAAGAAACCTATGGTGGGACCGCGAGCTCTAATATTCGAGCTTGATGGGAGGATGAATGTGGGAGCTTTAAAAAGTACCCCTATTATATTATTAATTAATAATTAATATATACGAGTACCATGTCAGTTGTCACAAGATTAATGTGAGAGGTCACAAAACTTGTAATATGAGATAAACTTATACAAGCGAAAAAGCATGGCTAGCTAGCTCAATATCCCGCAGTGGCGGATCCAGAAATTTATTTCTCTGGGGTCAAAGCATTACTTGAGTGGTGGCCGATGACCGGCCAAACAATTTTGCCATTTATAAATTCCACTAATTCCAGGATTTACGGGCCAAAAAAATTATGATTTTAATGGTTTAAATCGTACAAATTGCATAACAAATTGGTTCAAAATATTTCAAGAACTATATGAAATTTAATTATACATTAACAACTAAGGAGTTGGTTGGGAGCCTAGTAACAAATTGAGCCCCAACCCCTCTTTGAATTGCTACGTCTAATTTATGGAAGAGAAAATTACCTACTTTAGCATTAGCATCATGTCTAGCTAAGTAGTTTTTGAGCCTATTCAAAAACTCAGTAGTTCCTTCACCGAGTTCGCCTAAGGTTGTGAAAGCCAAAGTACCAAAGCTCTATCCATGAGTCATACAAATGTCAAAATATTTCTCACACTTTCGCTCCACTGCCTTAGTCACCTCACGTCCAAATGGTTTAAATTGGATTTTACTTTTTAGGTAAAATGGTTTAAATTGTAGGAATGCTGGTGTTCCTCTACTCGTGTTTCATGTTATTACTTACCACGTTAAGTCCTTTCCAATGACGGTGAATGATCACATTCATAAATGCACCATTGGTAGGTTGTTTCCTCAAAGGGCTAGTGGTTGAGATGTTACTTCTCATGATGAAGTTGATTACAAGAAACATGACAAAAAATCCCACTTCATGGAAGTTTAGATCATCAAGTTGGTGTCAAATTTACTAAAATTAGTCAAAAATGTGGAGACAAAATGAGTTCAATCAACAAAGAAAGTTTGGTTCAGTATCTATTTGTGTGAAACATCAGATCATGTTGCTTAGAAATAATGGAATCCTATTGGTCCTTTTGAGATTTCACTCCATCTCTTCTAGTTGTTTGGATTGTCTATTTTCATTTCCAAATCTGATATTGAAGTTCATAAACATCTTTCCCTTCAATAATACTAGTTAGTTTCCTTGTTAGAATTCAATGAGAGTTGTGCAGAAAAAAACAATCAAGACAACCGAATAATGCCGATTGCCTACCCTATATCATTCTACCCACTGCAGGCAATGTTGAGGCCCCTTCATCTATTCATCCCCATCAACATAATATTCCAATTATATTTTCGCAGGACCACCTATCGATCAACGGATGCAACCCGTACCGAAAATACCTACATTAGCACACGTTTTTTACGCAAAGGTCTTGTTTTACAGTGCTGCATTTTGCTGCCAAGGAATCGACTGTCATTTACAGTCTCTAGCACTGCCTGGAATTGCTGTAAACTTGTCATGATTCAAGGCTTAACTGTGAAAGTATATCGATAAAAAGTGCGTTCGAAGTTTGCCAATGGAGAGCATCTTTTATCACAGACTGTCTTGCATTCTACCCCACCAAACACAAGATGTCTGTGATGTATATGTAGGTGGATTCATAATTGTTATGCCAGTTATGCATAACCATTTAAACTCTGAAACCAACCAGCTTTTCGAGCATAGAGTGGTGTCGCCTATTTATTAGTGTTTCGAGAAGTTGTGTTGCCATCCACTCGTTTGTTTTGAATCTAGATCTTATGTTACCAGGCTAAAAGATGCTGTTATCCAAACATGTTGGGATGTGTTGTCAGGATGGCTGGTGTTACATACTGTAAATGGACCACTGTGTTGCTACATGTTTTTCACGCACAATTTTATCCAACTACAGTGGGTCTGCAAGAAAAAGCTCCGTCAGTAACATCTGCGAACAGTTAACTCAGTGACCGGCGAACTCTGGGTATTGCTAGCGTTATGATACAGTAATCGTGACGAATGTAAGGTGCATATCGTGGCGTGCCACCTACTTCTCTAGCACTATATGAGCTGCATCAACTGTACCATAGCCCTACATGATCAATGAAATCGTACTATAACATATTACCATGGGATGAGTAGTTGCTTTTACTTTACTAGATTCCCACGAAGGGTTCTAAAGTTAGGCATGGCGGACCGCGAATGGTCCTGTCAATTCTCATATTGCTTTTCGAGCTGTAATAACTAAATTTTTTTGGGAGATGTAAAAGAAGGGGATCATATGGTCCCCCCACACATCCACTCACCTTGTTTCAGGATCAAATTTTTTCTCATCACTTCAATTCAAATCTACTCATTTAACCTATGATCCTATTTTGTTATAAAAGGTTCTAGTTAGATCGATATATAAGGCGAAACTATGAAAGGAAAGTGAGATGCAAATTGAAATTCAGTACCTCGTGTATCCAGATACTTCTTCCTCTTCCTCAATTCCAGTTTCTGCAGTGAATTCAATATCGGAAAAGAAGATGAGTGCAGAGCAACATGGAGAAGCAGGGCACGTGCATTACTATCTAGCACAGTTGCATTTCTCTTGGTATAGTAAAGAACAACAAGTTAGTAAGTTCTTCATGTGCCCATCTTTTCCATGTTGACCACTCTATCTTAGCAACAAAACCAATATGCAACAGAAAGTTCAATTTCGATCCATAGACCTTGTCACCTTGATCCAGGGAAGACGAGACCAATTTGCAGGTACATTACCTTTCACCAATTTTGCATCATTGTTCTCTTCTTCTGTTGCCCATTCATCTCTTCTAGTTCCAATTTTGCATTTCTAGTAAGACGAAATGCATGAGAAATTGAGAGAGAAAATTGCTTATGTTGATCTGGTTATTCCAAATCAATGTTTAGCATGATCCAATAGATTACATAAGCGACACAGTGGTAGTTCAACCAGCCAGTAGTCCGATGCCTTCCTGTTTTGGTTTCAACAATTGGAGATTTTCTCGTCCAAGAAAAATTGGATAAGCTACTCAGCTAGCAATGCAATACAAAACCATAATAATTATGCACAGCAATATCAATTAATGTGGCCATTTTAGATAGACGGATCTGTCGATATTTCTACAACTCATTTCATGCTAAGTGTATTACAGATTTGTTCTTTCACTTGCTCATCTATCTATCTATATCTATCTATCCACCAATGTATCTACATCTCGTGGCAGCAAAGACGGTTTATCGGTCGAAAAATATAACAATGAGAGAAACAATCAAAGCCTGATCCACAAGTCCAGGAAACATAGTTACTCTAAATTTTCTCCTCCCTGTTGTTAGCTTCCCAAGCTTGTACAATAGACTCGTCTGCACACATAAAAATCAGACATTTAAACATCAAAAACCCATCAAACCATAATATCCCTATGTATCCAGAGTGCCTTAGGATCAGCAATTCAGTACATACTTCGTTTACTAGGCTCTTATTGTCTTCGCGACACCGACTATTCAATTCACAACAAACGGAAATTTAATAGTACAACTAGGAGCGGTAACAGAACTAGTACTGAAATTGAAGTATTACCTGAGCCATAATTGAATTGCCTCTGTATATTGTACAAGACCTATGAAATGGACTTCCTTTCACCTTAATCACATCTCCAGCATCCTTCGCGGCTGCGGCGGAGGCTGCGCCTCCGCTACTCACCTGATAAACATCCAATTCAATCTCTCCTTTCCACAATTTCGACGCAAATTTCTTCTCCACTTTGAAAATCAATTCCCCTCCACTCCCAAATCCTTCCCATCCACCCTGCAAATGAAAAAACACAAAAAATTTGTCATTACTAGTGTAAAGGGGCAGTTGCCCCACTCTCTGCAACTGCCCCTGGGTTAAGTTCGGATTAAACTAGACTACTTACTTTAGTATTGCGATCGATGAAGATTAAGGGGTTGTTATTTGCATCAAGAAGGACTCTATCATGATTAGTTGGTTGTTAATCATCGACTCTGAATACGAGATTACCACAGGCGTCGTTGAATTTGAGATTTAGACTTAAAACGTTTCTTCGAGACAAAAAGATCTACTGGGATTGGAGATGTTAAGGGGTGGATTAAGGGAGATGGAGATGAGGATGAAGAATCCATACAAACATCGAAAGATTCTTGAAATTTCAGAGGGGATAAAAGAGAAATTGAAGATTCCTGGAAAGTGATGATCAAAAGAAAAGCAACCCCAATTTGTAGCTACCACTTTTGTACTACCATTTGCTACCAATCCTAGGTGGCGGAGAGAGATACAATAAACCCTTTTTACCTATCTTCTTCTTCTCTCTTCCTACTACTACATAACCGTATTCACATAAACATTTTCAGTGCATCCCTCCTTGTTCTCTCAAACCCCATGTTCTTTGTCTGGTCCTCACCTTCATCCGATTTCACAATTAAAGATATTCTAAGCCAAACATAAAAATTCCAAAAAACCCAATACATCAACCCTTGCCGACTGTCTCGTCTTCTCCCAATTTTACGTCAACTAATTCTTCCAAATCGGCACCACTAATAAGAGCTTCAAAAGAAAAAAAATACGAATGACATCATCTTGGATAGACTAAACAAATTGAAGCAATTGTTTTCATTTACTAAGAAATTTGAATTCGATTTACAAAAACTCATTTTTGCATCGACTGTAAATATGGAAACCCCAAACTGGGAGCATTTTGGACTCATTAATTTGATTAATAACATCATCTTTAAAATCTTCAAACTCTCCTTACAAGTCACAGTATAAAACTAATCTCACGAAAGAACCCCTAACAAATTCAAAGTCAACTGGTATTGATTATACAATCAAAACACATCATTTCTTGAATTACAAGGTCTGCTGCGGACGTTATTCAATTGTTAATTCTACAGACAAAACCCAATCAACCCAACGATTTTGTCTTCTTAGTCAGCTCCATCTTTCTCTGAATTCTCCATCAATATTTCACTTTCACTTTCGGATCGAATCAAGGCTTTATGTTTCCTTTCAAGATAAAAGAAGCAAGAAGAAGAAAAAAAAAAGACTAAAAATAAACTGATGGTGGGGCCATAATTTTTGGTGATGTGGCAATGAATTTAAGTGCCACCTAATATTGGTAGTAGTGGTATCACAAAAGTGGTAGCCACACTTAATTTTCGAAAGACAAGGGGAAAAGGGAGATAAACCGATAAAGGTCGGCAGAAGGGGAATATTAATTAGTTGACAGAACAGTCTTTACTTTAGCGATACGATATTTCCACCCCATTCTTTAAATTCAATATTTTTTATTTTTGACTCAAATCTGACTCAGCTGATTCAAAATTTTGCCATTTTTCGAGTAAGTGGTGTTTTAATAACTGATTCAAATGGGTCTGAATCAGTGGCCGAATCAGATCTGACTTAAAATAAAAAACAAATAGTATAATATCTTATTCGAGTCAAGTCAGTGGTCGTCAGATTCTGATACCAAATCAGCAAACTAAACACCCTTTTAGCCTAGGATGTTTAGAGCAAGTTATGGTGAAGTATCACTTGGCTGGCAGTGTAAAATCGCACAATGAAATCGTTAAAATTTAAATAGCTGAATATTATATATCCGGTAAAAAATACATACAAAACACCGGTTACTGATCGCTTGTCTAGTTAAAATTTTCACATTTCATTTCCATAATTAGATATCCGAAAATTTTAATTCTCTCGTCCTTTACATTGAGGTTCAAATTTTCTATATCAGGATGTACAGAGTGGAAACATCCTCTCATGGTGCACAAGAGGTCCAAATGACTATGTTATGCATGAAATAAAAGTAAAATAGACTTTGGAGCCGATAGTCAGACTAGTCAGTAACCCGTGCTACGCACCGGGTGATCAGCTACCTGCCTTATTTATATTTTTAATTTTTAATACTCATCGATGTAGTTCAAAGCTTCCCCGTAAATAATGCATGGTTTCAACCTTTTTTTTTCTTTTTCAATTTTGAACCGAGTTATCCCATCTTGTTCACAACTTCCCCGTAAATAATGTACTGTTTCAACATTTTTTTTTTATCTTTTTTCAATTTAGAACCGAGTTATCCCATCTTGTAAATCCAAAATTAATCCATGTTTTACCAAGATAGTTACCCGTGCTACGCACCGGGGTGGTACCTCTTTTTCTTTGTGCATTTCATTTGTTATTCTTGTTTGTTCATATTTTCTTTGGTTTCCAACCCAACTCATTTCATCGTATGGAGTATAGTATGTAGTGAAACCATAAAGGGACAGCAAAACTTTTATATAAATTTATGTATCCAAATAGACGCTACACAGTTCGTTTATATAAACAAACTTAACAACCCAAAGAGGATAAACCTCTTATCAGATATATTCCTAGAGACCGATCAAAAAAAAGATATATTCAATGGATACCATGTCTATTTTCCTGCTAACTACTAAGTTACTATACCTCAATAACAGGTCTTTCTCACTCTGATCTGATGGCTTGTGCTGGATTAAACGAATCTTCCAGCCAACCCAATCTGGTGATGTCTCATGTAGCTCATGTGAAACCACAGCCATGCGATTTAATGTTGCAGAACATCTGAGATTCCATATTGCCAAAGATTGGCACATCATTGAAATTGCCATCATTGTGTAAGATCGAAAGTTGATGAGTTGCAAATCTTGATGTGCCAACTTTGCTGAAACCTTGCCAAAAAAAATGAAGTGTCTAAAAGCTTAAATTATCCAAATTTCCAAACCCAAAAAACCTGCCTTTTCGAAGACCAAATTTCAAATAATAAATCGGTGCAGCTCAAAATTCACTTAATTTATGTATACCGAAGAGGGATTGAGTCAGCAATATTCATTTGATTTTAGAAAACGTACTACTGTAAACAAAGAAGATTACAATATGGTTTAATCGGTTTGCCCCTGGTAGACTGTAGTTTAAAGTTAAGACCATTCAGGTGTCTAGTTAAAATCTCAACAAAAACCCGTAATTAGGATCATTAGAAAAGGAAAAAGCATGACAAAGTAGAAGGAAAAATAGAAAACGTACGGAAGGAAGAATAGCCCATTGAATTGCAGTAGTCTGTATCATCAATGTAACTTGAGAAGGCTCGACCTCTCTGTACATAAGAAGAACACATATTAGTAAAATCCTAATCAAACTGTCTTTATCTTAATAAAACCTATTGAAATATCCATGACCACACCACTTTAATTAATTTCATGCCAAGATGCGTATCAAATTAGTTGATATGAATAGCTAATAACCTTTTGTTGGAACAATTGCTGAATTACGCCTGCAAAATATTCATAGAAACTAAAACCAATTAACGTTAAGATAATTATAAAATAAAATCAGTAACGTTACGGCTGAGTCGCGGACTAGGTCGCTATCTTTTAAGACGTTCCGCGGCTCTGCCCAAGATTGTGCAAGCAGTTCTTCTATGTCGCGTCGTCCCTAGGATAAAACAGCCGAGTTCAATCTCCTACACAATCACTCTTGCACTGAGAGGATGTGAAACTTCTACACTTCATTCTTGCTCAGAAACTCACATAGAAAAACAAAGATGATCACACTTGTTTTTCTTTCTCACAAAAAACTCATTTTCATTTTCTTTTGAAAGTTTAGTAAACATAAAGGAAAACTTCTCTCTCTCTTTTGTTTGCAACCAAAATTCTGATTTATAGTCAAGGATATCAAAAGTTTAATTAGAATTTATTGTGTTATAAATAACTCAATAAAGACCCATTAAACATGAAACGTTCAAGACATCAATGACAAAAATAAATATATTTTTCATTAAAAACTTTAAGAGAATTAAAACAATTTATTGGGAAATAAATAAAAGATTTTATAAATATATTCCCAACA
>JAJJMA010202509.1:1211-14088 GCA_023529015.1 Papaver nudicaule | reverse complement strand
AATTTATTGGGAAATAAATAAAAGATTTTATAAATATATTCCCAACACCTTTTCTTTTGATTTGGTACCATTCTGATGACTTACAAAATGAAAAGAAATTAAAAATAGTTATTAATCGTTGCACCAAGAGGTTGCAAGCATTTTTCAGATACGTTGGTTTGTTTCATTGCAGGAACATCTGTTTTCCGCGTCTTCGAACTAAACAGAAAAGAAAATGATATGAGGAGAAAACATTGAACCAATATAGGATGATGCATCAAAGTTAAACAATGTCCTAATGAAAAACGAAAAAGAAAGTTGAAGACTTAGTGATTACCCTCTGCAAATTATGGTTTGTATGACCTAGCATTATGATTTCAGAATCCAGTTGTCAACAGTGTTGAAATATTTGGAGTTCAAGTCATTATATCGCAAGCCATAGAACATCACATCAGTATTCTCTTAGATTTTCAGCTGTGACATGGGTAAGAGGGTTTACAAAAAAATGAATTGGTACAACCATGGTAATATTGGTAGTATAATATTTAAGCTCAACATCTAATCATACTACAAAAGAGACGCATATTTACGTTGTTCGATATATAGAAAATGTTGGGAAAAAAACAATGAAAAAATGGTTCAAACAGTATTCCAACTTTCCAAGTCATAGTGTCGTACTATTGGAAGTAACCCGGGCATGGAAATCAGCACCGTACACAAAAATATTGGAGAGTGTAACTGTATCAAGCGGAACTTGCATAAATTACAATGACAATGCAGCTTCTTAAAATAAAATGACAGTTTCAAGCAAAAATTCAATGAAATGACTAAGCAAAGTCTGCAAAAAAACAACAAAAGAAGAAGAATAACACATCAGAAAATCTCCAAGTATATTTAAGCCTACAGTTCCAAGCAATTAGTACTCTTTAGTCGAAAACTTAAGCATTCATTACTATTAAGCATTTCCACAAACACATAAGGCTCTAAATGTTACATGTTCTCTACTAATTGAGTGGAAATAAACTTCAGAGCTCAATCAATTTTGCAACAAATATACAGTTCACTGATCTTTGAAAAACTTACATAGGTTTGGAACCTCTTGTTTGGCAGAAGATATATATACGTAAATTTGTGATTCACGCTAAGTGTCAAAATGAAGGAAACCAAAGCCAAATACAGTCGTCTTCTTGTTACCTACCCTACATTAGCACAATGGCCGAATAAATTTCAAAATTTAGCAAAATTTCAAAGTTGCGAAGCCTGTCTTGCAAAATATAAGAAATAATCATACATGGTAATGCTTTGTAATTTATTTTCTTGTCTCCACCTCAATCCCAAATTCGAAACCCCAAAAAACTGTATAAAATAGGTTGAATGAACGTAATTGCACAAACCCATCTTCATTTACAACTAACAAAAATCATACTCCCTCCGTTTCTTTTATATAGGCGGAATTATGACTTTTATATGTTTCAAATTATAGGCGGAGTACAACTATCAAGACTACGTTTTACAACTTATACCCTTAATAATAACACATAGGTAATTGTGTTTGGAATAAGACAAAGGGTAAAACAAGAAAAAACATGGAAAATTATTACTCCAAAAATGTTTTCTTAATCTAAGAGAATTGGTCCCTCCGCCTATATAAAAGAAACGGAGGGAGTAATTAGTCAACCAATTAACACACTAATTTCTATACAAATCGAATCAAACAAAAAGGAAAAGAACAATTACCTAAATTTTATCATCATTAATGTCGATAGTTTTACCGAGAGGACCACAATCAGAGTCTTGGCAAAGATCTGCGGTTTTTCTGATGAGGACAGTTATCGATAAATAGTCTATGTTAGTTCGGTCTCTGTCTCTGGTTTTGATTCTTGAAACGTGGGTAAGATGAAACGTGGGTAAGATGAGGGCGTAAATGAGGTGTAGCAAACTGTTAGTTTTAGTTTTGTGGGGCCAAAATGAATGAGAGAGCTCTATTCTTCAATACTCTCACCACATTCATCTGCAACTTAAAAAGGTGGGGCCAGAATGAATGAGAATTGAGTATTTGGTTTCAATTATTATATATAAGGATGCTTATCCTGGTTCCGCCACATTATTCATAAAAGTAGTTTACACATTCACAGCGTGTAATGCATATGTCATAGATCATCATCAATGAGATCACATCTTTACGTTGCCCAAAACAGAAAAACAAGTTAAAATCATGTACGACTGCCATTAGAAAGTGCATCATGGTCCACTCCATTTGACTATATTTCTAGGTACGCGCTCATTCCACATCTCACAACCAGATAAGTCATACAAGAAAAGTCAAAACACGGTGCCTTCTTTACAAAGTCCCACATAAATTGAGCTAGTTCTATTTTGATTTTGTCCCACATAAATTGAGCTAGTTCTATTTTATATTATGAACTTTCAAAACTACTCTTTATAAATGAAAAGAAGAGTGGTCTTATGAGAGAGAGTGGAGGTAGGATAATAACAACTTTAAATTTTTTTGTTGAGGGTAAACATGAAAAAAATAATCTCTCTCTTCCTTGCCTTAATAATTGTGCAAATCTCAACTAGCTCAATTTATGTGGGACGGAGGGAGTATCTAACTAGCAATCTCATGGAATTTACAATCACAGACTTGCCAAATTTCGGCGCCTGACACTGACAGAACATATGTTTTCTCCTATATAGATGACTCTTAAGAATGAAATCTGTATGTGTAAGATCATTTCGGGTACACATTGTTTTTGTGTATGTACCTATAAATGAATCAACAACCGCCAACAGGGATGATGGATCATCCACCACCACCACCACCACCAACGGGGAGCAGTACTCAAGCAGCAGCTGACAATCCTGTCATAGTAATCGCACCTCAATATTGCACACCAAATCAAGTAGATCTCCAAATTGCCAAGAAAGTTGCGTTTAAAACAGTAGATAATAACTTAGGAGCTTTTGACATCAATGGCAATATAATCTTCAAAGTTGAAAACTTTTATGACAGATTAACAAAGAGTTCGGGTTATAATGGTTGGAGAATGTCACGCATCCTTGTCGATGTTGCTAGAGTTCCCGGCACGATCGTATCTCTCAAACCGAAGGTCAGATTGAATTTCGAACTTGGATCAAACTAGTTTGAATTAATGTTTCTTCATGGTTTTTTTCTTGATAGGTAAGGAATTGGTGCCGACGAGTTTCAAACTCTGGTCATTAGAACCATCACCAAACAACTTTACCACTATACTACAACGTCTTCATATTTCTCTTATGTTATTATTGATATTGTTTTTGGGATTGTTTTCAGAATTTTCTGGTAGATGGAATGCGTACAGAGGATACAGCACAAACTCAAAAGACCTTCTGTTTAGTGTGAAGAAATCAAAGTGTTTACAATTGAAGACTAGCTTGGATGTGTTTTTAGCATCCAACACAACTGAAAGTGTTTGCGATTTTAATATTAAACAAAGTTATAATCGCAAGTCTTGTGTCATCTATCGAGGGAGATCCAAAAGCATCATTGCTGAGGTAATTCATTCATTCATCAGTCTGGAAAATATCAGCACTTGTTGACCATAGTTCTAATAATGATTTGTGAATTGTGTGTACAGATGCACAAGCAAAGGACCGTCCGTGGTGGAGCTTTCGGGAACGAAACATTCGCAGTCAATGTCCACCCAAACGTTGATTATGCATTCGTAATCGCTTTGCGTGTGGTTCTTGATGAGATTAATACGGGTGGTGGCGGCCGCGACGAAATAAGGGAGGATAGTGGGTACGTTGCCGGTGCTGGATGTGGTGGCTGATCACTGATGAGGGAGCTAGATGTTATTCCTTGTTGGTTACCAGTCTGTTCTTATCAAATTGTTATGAAATACTAGAATCAGTTGGATCTATCTTGTGCTAAGCAGTTCATTCTCCATCACAGACTTGTGGAATGGTTTTTAAGTTGCCCTTAGCCTTTTGATCCATAAAAAAGTTGCCCTTAGCCTTATGAGATACTGTGATTAACGGTAAAATTCTTCATTTTCCTTTGCAATGGGCTTTGGGCTCGACGACATAAGGTTCCAATCCAGATCACGTAGGAATCTCTAGGCCCAACCAACTTGTAGTCTTACCAATTTTCAACATCAGCCTTACGCATAATTCAAGTCATCGTTAAGTTGCAAGAGCAAAAGTGCAAACTATACCCCGGCAATGCAAAATCAAAGAGCAAGTCTTTTTGTATCAAAAAAAAAAAATCAAAGAGCAAGTCTGATGAACTTTCATTACTACACATTTACCATATTTCGCAGACATGGATGTTTTGGAATGAAGGAAAACTTATTGATCAAAAAAAGAATGAAGGAAAACTTGTACAACTGCTAGATCTAACATTAAGAGAAGTGAGAACATCTCTCAACAAACGAAGTGATAGGGTGCATCAAGATAGCTTTATTATGCGTTCAAGATGTATATGAAAGACCAACAATGGCACAGATAGTTCGCATCCTCAACAACAATTACTTTCATATTCTTGCAACACCACTTGCATCATCATATGCTTGCATCCTAATTTTATTTTGCAAATACGCTACCATTATAAGAAATGAAAACATGATTTCTTAAATATATTGTAGGTACCAGAAATCTGAGGGACACGTGGCATCATCCTAGGGGTGGTAGTAAGTTAGTGAATACACCGAGAGGTATGGGATCATCCCTAAAAGTAACTGACCGCACCCCACTTAAGGATGAGACGCGTGTAAAGTGCGACAGGTCAAAAGCACGGGTAGGTTGAGGGTACTACAGAGGCATTAAATGCCAAGTCAGATAGAGGAATACAGCTGTTTAGCACCAGTCAAACTTAGGGTTTCACTTGGTTTGCGGTCAAACAATCTGGAACCTACAAGACTGAGGATATCCTCTGGAAGGTCCCATTGGGGACTGGCCTCAGAGGATACCCTCAGAGAAGATACGGTACGAGAAGAGCTAAAAGGAGTCATATTCTGGAAGATGCGTTACAAAGGGGATTCTGAGAGATGGCATAACTAGAAGATCGAAGGCCAGAGGCTATACGATGTCTAAGGAAGGCTCAGAGGTACCTCTGGGAGGTGTCTCAGAAGACTGACGTCCAAGAGAGGAAGACTCCCAGAAGGGATTGTGTATCTCGAGGAATAAATAGAAATAACTTAGTTTCCATAGCCCTTGTAACACTAGAATATGTACTACCTAACCTTCTTGCCTATAAATACCCAGCTCTTTAGGAGTTAGAGACCAAGCAAGAACCAAGTTGGAACTCACAATAGCAACCCTAGCTAGTACAAGATACAACTCTTATCGTTAGGTTTGTGACTTGTGAGTGGGAACTTGGAAGAAGACTTGAAGACAGTAGATCAAGACTTGAAGACTGTAGATCAAGACCATTTTAGTTAATTGTGAAGATAGCTAACGTTGTAACCATACTCATGATTAATGAAATACCAAGGATGTAAGCCTCCACCGTGAGGAAGAACCTTGTTAAAAAACATGCTTGTGTCTTGATTCTTTTACTTTTCTTGCATTTACTATGTTTGATTGTCTTTACCTTATCTTAGATGTGTTTGTACTTAAGTGTTCTTGAGTAGTTCTTCATCTAGGACCATTGGGTGTGATCTCAGAGATTTCTAGACTCACATTTTGGCGCTAGAAACAGGGACTAGGTAAAGGATTTATCCTTCCTGGTGTGTTTTTCAAAGCTTTTCTTATCTGTCTCTTAACCAAACCTTTGCTGTGAGGAAGAAAAGCTCCTGGATCTCATAGATCTCACAGGGAAAGCTTAGTATTCTTAGTAAAGGTGAGACCTTTTATGCTTTTAAGTCTTAAAAGTTCCTTCTTTACTTGCTGTTTGCGAAAAATCCTTTGTTTTCTTTACAAAAACTTGATTTTTTGCAAAAACCTAGCCTTTATCTTCATAAAGGTTAGACCTTTGAACTCAGATCTTGTTTTCAAAGCATAAACAAAACTCTTGCTGTTGATTTCTGTCAACAGTAGAGGTATTTGAAACTGAAATCCATTTTGGATCTGGTTTTTTCTTCAAAAAACACCATTAATGGAGGGTAGAGGGTTTTTCTGAAAAGATTCTCTCTGAAAAGTACTGCTTGTACTGTCTTTTTTGTTTTCGCAGACAACTGATGTCACCAACATCACTCTCAAACAAAACCTGACAGCCCAACTACCCAGTTTTAACTTATTCAAACATCTTTCTGTCTCTTTCTGTAATAGTTTTCAAAATATTTTGAAAAGGTGTACGGATTTCTTGGATCTCTGAAACTGTCAGATTAAAACTAGCACTTGTAGAGTTACTCTCTGACAAGAAGGTTATATCTTGATTTTGCTTTTCAGGAGAAGAAATGAAGACTGCTAACGCCACGGACTCTGGAAGGGACCCTCCGAGGAGGATCACCAGGAGTGGAATGCAGGAGACGGATCATGAAGTCCCAGAGGATACTGTCGCCTCTGGAGAAAGTGCACCACTAGGTTTTCCAACAAGGGTGCCTCAGAATACCAGCAATGGGATTCTGGGAAAGACCACCAATACTGTAGGAAAAGAACCTGGGGCACAAAAGAAGAAGGGTACTGCTAGTAGCATACCTGTGAAGACCAAACCTTTGACAGAGGTTTATCACAAGAAACCCCCTCAGAAAGATCTTGCCTCAGAAGCAACGATTATGAGGGCGGGAGTTGACTCTCAGAGAGAAGAAGAGGACTTAGATCTGCACACGACAGACTCAAACAGTTCTACTGAGGCTTCTCTGGAGGGAGACAATCGAATCATCGACGCTCTCAACGGACTTCCCAGAGGGAAGGTCCAGAGAAAGGTCGAGAAGATACCTCTGAGAAAGGTGGACCTTCCAGAAAGGTTACAATAATCTCGGAGAGACAACGTGAAGGTACCTCTGGGAAGGGTGAGTCCTCCAGAGGAGCAAAGAAGACCTCTGGGAAGGGTGAGTCCTCCAGAGGAGCAAAGAAAACCTCTGGGAAGGGTGAGTCCTCCAGAGGAGCTAATGGCCATTCTGGAGTTGACAAAGCCACCCAGAGGGTGAAGCCAACTCGTGCCGAGAGGGGTAAGTCTGTGGTCAGAGACCCAGAATCCACCCCAGAGGACACTCAGAGAGCAAGAAGAAACAAGGTCAGAACTCTGAAGAGGAAGATCCGTAAGCTCTCTGAGGCTAACAAGAAGCTAAGACAAGAAAAGGTCGTGATTACTGACAGTGACTCATCTAATTCCTCAGACGAGGAGGAAGAAGATAGGAGGAACTTAAAGTATAAGAGACCCAGAGATGATCCAATCACTGAAGTGATTTCGGACGACACCTCGGACGATGATTCTGAGGAAGGCTATGCTGAGCCATCTCTGACAGATATCCTGGCTGCCCGAGAAAGGAAAATTCGGGAGCTGGAAGAAGAGGTTAATCTCAGGAAAGCCATAGCAGCAAGTATTGAGGACAAACCAGAACTTATCCTAAAGGAGGGAAAACAATTGGCAGAGGTAATGGAAGATGCTAAGCGCTCACCCTTCACCTCAGAAATCAATGCTCTCCCTATACCCAAACGATGTACATTGAACTTCCAGAACAAGTTTGATGGCACGGGTGATGCTATCCAACACATAAAGGATTATGAAATGGCTCTAATGCCATGGCAAGATCGACAAGGGGTTATGTATAAATTCTTTCCAGGGAGTCTCAAAGAGGAAGCGTTAACTTGGTTCAACTCCTTAGAAAAAGGAAAGATCAAGTCGTATGAACATCTTCAAGAGGTCTTCCTAGAGAATTATATGCATAACAGCAAGGTCAAATCCGGGATTGAGAGACTATTTGTCCTCAAAAGAGGAAGGGGAGAATCCCTCAGAAGCCTAGTTGACCGGTGGAGGAAACTATGCGCTGAGATAGGGAAGGTCCCAGCAGCCTATGCTATCCTTGGCTTCAAGAATTCTCTAAATAAGACTGACCCTCTCTTCGTCAAGCTATGGAACGAGACTCCAGATAATCTGGGAGACCTCAGAAGAACCCAGGAGGAGTTCATAGCGCTAGAAGAGACGCAGGATGGCACTTACGACAAGCTGCTCTCTGGGAACATGAGTAGAGGAGCAAACGTGGTAGAACCACAGCCCCAGGTCACTCATTCCCAACCTCCTGCTGCGGTCCCCACTTCTCAGATCAAGAGAAACAAGTCCAGAGAATTCAGAGGCAAAAGATCAGCTAAGGACAACAAAAAGCGGGATTTTGACGACGCCACTTACACTAGATTCAACGTTCCAAGGTCCACCATTTACAAGGAAATCAAAGGCAAGCTTCCCTTTGAGGATCCTATTGGAAAGGGCATCCAACCTGACTATTGCAAGAACAGTAAGGATTACTGTGAAGTGCATGGATGGAATGGCCACTCTCTCGACAAGTGCAGGCACTTAAGGAGAGAGCTGGAGAAGTTAGTAAGTAGTGGAGAACTCAAGAAGTATATTGCCAAAGATTCTGGGAGCACCCAGAAGGCAGTAGAGAAGATATTCAGAGTTGAGATGCCCAGAGAGGCACAACATCTCAATTGCAACACTATTACCCATTCTGTAGAGTTGCCCTCAGAATCATCTCTGGGGCAACACTCTCTGGAGAGAATCCATAAGAGAAATGCAAATGGGGAAGAAATATTCAGCATGGCTCTAGAACTCCCCATGGAGGAATGGATGAAAAGACCAATTTCATTCTCAGCTTCTGAGGTGCCCCAGAATGGGAAGACTCACAACGATCCTCTGGTAGTGACCATGATGATTGGGCAGTGGGGCATTCCAAAGATTCTGGTGGATGGAGGAAGCTCCGTGGAAATCTTGTTCTACAGCACATTCGTGAAGATGGGTCTAAAGGATGAATGCCTAATCCCTTCAACGTACATGGTATATGGATTCAATGGATCTTCCACTAAGCCCAAAGGAGAAATAACTCTAGAAGTACACGCTGGAAAAATCATCACCTCTACGACTTTCTGTGTAGTTGACGTTGTTTCACCCTACTCTACCATCATGGGCAGATGGTGGATTCATGGTATCAAGGGAGTCGCTTCCACTTACCATCAACGACTACGATTCCCCACCCCAGAGGGAATAGCTGAGATCATGGGAGATCCCAGAGAAGCTAGATACTGCTCAGAAGTAGACGTGAGAAACTGTGTGGAAAAGGTTAACACTCCCAGAAATTCCAAGAAGAGGATTCTGGAGCAGGAATGCCAGAAGGAAATTGATGAATTAATCGAATGTTCCACCTCTGCAAGGATAATGCGTCAAGCAATCAACAAAGACAAGGGACGAGGGGACAGAGAAGAGGAAGAGGCCATTAGACTAGCTTGCCTAGAATCAATGGTCCAGAAACTCAAAGAAAAGACTGTCCACCAGGTCTCTGAGGATACCCAGATGGCTGATGCCTCTGGAAAGTTATAGCAATCAAAGGCTCAGACTGAATTAGGCCCCCAGAAGCCTGTATTCTACACGTCTGAGCCGACAAAGGAAGTGAATATAGGAGGCCCAGACACACCAAAAATGGTCAAAATTGGGACGCTCCTAGATTCTGACCTTGAAGAAGAACTCGTAGGGATTTTGATGAGATATGTCGACGTATTTGGATGGAAGATGGAGGACATGCCGGGAATTGACCCCGAATTGTGCCTCAAACATCTGGGAATTCCAACAGACATAAGCCATCATCATCTCCGAATCCATCCAGGTGTCAAACCTGTGAGACAAAAAATCCGGAAGATAGCCCCAGTATATCAGGAAGCAGTCCAGAAGGAGCTTCAGAAGATGGAAAAGGCTGGAATCATTCGGGAGGTGCAGTACCCACTATGGATTTCCAATATGGTACTTGTCCCGAAGAAAAACAACGCTGGGGTACGGATATGCATTGATTTTAGTGATCTAAATAAGGCATGCCCCAAAGACAGCTTCCCACTCCCGAGCATAGATCAACTAGTTGATGCTACCTCTGGGAATGAACTGTTATCATTCATGGATGGTTATTCTGTCTATAACCAAATCCCTCTGGCGCAAGAAGATGAAGAGCATACTGCATTTTTCACTCCCAATGGGCTGTACTGTTACACAAAAATGCCATTCAGACTCAAAAATGCAGGGGCAACCTATCAGAGATTAATGTCCAAAATGTTCTTACCTTGGATCCACAAAACTCTGGAGGTATATGTGGACGACATGCTTGTCAAAAGCAAACAGTCCAGACATCACGTCAGAGATCTGGAAGAGATTTTCGCTCAAATGAGGAAATTTCGCATGAAAATCAACCCGCTCAAATGTGCATTTGGGGTCACCTCTGGGAAATTCCTAGGTTACATGGTCACGAAGGATGGTATACAGGTAGACCCTGAGAAAGTCAGAGCTATCACAGAAATGCCTTCACCAGTAACTCGGAAGGACGTCCAGAGGCTGAATGGAAGATTGGCTGCATTGGGAAGATTCATTGCAAGATCCTCCGACAAACTCAAGCATTTTTTCAACATTCTGAGGAAAGGCCAGAGGATGGTCTGGAGCAAGGAATGTGAGGAGGCGTTCTATAACGTCAAAAAGTATTTGGCAACAATGCCTATACTACAAAAGCCTGAACCGGATGAAACATTATATGTTTATCTAGCAGCCACCTCCTACTCTATCAGTGCAGTACTCTTGCGCATAGTAGAAGGTGAGGAAAGGCCTATCTACTTCATCAGTAGAACTCTGGGGCCTGCCGAAAAGAATTACTCTAAGATTGAGCAAATAACTCTGGCGTTGGTATTTGCTTCTCAGAGATTGAGAACATACTTTCACGCTCACCCTATAACCGTGATCACCAAACTGCCTATCGATTCAGTACTCAGCAAATCTGAAAGGGCTGGTAGGATCTCAAAATGGGGAGCTCAGATCAAACAGTTTGGAGTACAATACCAACCTCAGACTGCCATCAAAGCCCAAGCTGTTGCTGACTTCTTAGCAGACTTTCCTCTAACAGAAGAGGAAGAACTCGAAGACATACCTGGTTTTGAGGATGAACTGGAGGACCCCCCAGAACTTCTGAGGGCGGAAAATCCTACCAGGTGGGAAGTCTTTGTAGACGGGTCCAAGAACGCTGATGGGGCAGGCATTGGAATAGTATTCACAACTCCTACTGGAAGAAGAATTGTACACAGTCTGAGACTCGAGTTTCCCACCACAAATAACATAATAGAGTATGAGGCGGTCATACACGGTCTGGGATTGATTTGTGAGATGGAACTCAGAGATGTAAGGCTAACAAGTGATTCGCAGCTAGTGGTAAGGCAGATAGAGGGAAGATACCAAACTCTGGACCCATGCCTACAAGCCTACCACAAGAAAGCTCAGGAATACATCAACAGGATACCTGGTCTCGTGCTCAGGCATATCTCTAGAAACAACAATCGACATGCGGATGCTCTGGCCTACATTGCATCAATGTTGAATGACCCTAAGATTGCTAGCATCAGGGTAGATAGGGTCCTACTACCCTCAGTACCTCTGACAGAGCCAGATGCCCCAGAGCCAGAAGTGGAAGTAGCCACTACTGAGATGGGAGAAGAGCAGTCCTCTGACGATGGACCTCCAGAAGAGGATTGGAGAATACCTATTCACCAATATCTGGAAAAGAAAACTCTCCCAGCAGAGTCAAAAAACGCTCACAAGATAATATCACGAGCCAAGAACTACCGTCTCAGAGACGGGAAGCTGTACAAGCAATCTTTTATGGGACCCCTCCTAAGATGCCTCACCAGAAGGCAAGGAATAGAAATTCTGGAAGCCATCCATCATGAAGGAGCAGGGAATCACCTTGGAGGAACATCCTTAGCATCCAAGGCTAAGACCTCAGGATATTACTGGCCTTACATGAATCTGGACGCTAAAGAAATAGCTGCCCAATGCAAAGATTGCCGAAAGTACAAAAGAAATTTTCAAGCCTCTGAAGTAACTTCTATTCTAAGCCCATGGCCATTTGCCAAATGGGGTATAGATATAGTAGGACCCCTAGAACGAGGGACAGAAGGCAGGAAATACTTGATAGTAGCCACTGATTACTTCACCAAGTGGGTGGAGGCAAGAGCTCTAGCCAATATCCGAGATAAGGACATACACGATTTCGTATTCGAGCAAATCATTTGTCGCTTTGGGATACCAGCAGCCATCGTCTCAGACGATGAGAAGCAATTCAGTGGCCCGAAAATGAACCACCTGTGTAATGCCTTTCACATAAGGAGAAGTAAAGCCACACCTATTCCACAACGAGAGGATTCAGCACCAGAGCTCAGAAACTTAACCATTGCAAATATGCTTAAGGATGCTCTGGAAGAATACGAAGAAAGGTGGTGTGAGCAATTATTCAACGTCCTATGGAAGCACAGAATAACTAAGAACCCAGTCTCAGAGGAGTCTCCTTTCCTTCTTGCATATGGAACGGAAGCTATCATACCTACTGAGGCCATGATACCAGCAACCAAGACGGAAGCCTGGGAAGAAAACCTCACCACCAATGAGATACTGTCTAGAATAGACAATCCATGGGAAATGAGAGAAGCGGCACTCCAGAAGATGGAGAACTATCATCGAAAGTTATCCAGGGATTACAACTATAGAACCTACTTTCGAGAAGGCATGACAGGAACCAGAATCCTTCAAGAAGTCTCAAAGCCCGTACAGGGAAATGTCTCTCAGAGCTTTGTAATACTATGTACGAAATAGTGTTAAGTACTTTTGAATATGATCATGTATAACCTCTGGAATATTAATAAAATCTTTTGTTATTATTATCTCTATGTTCTCAGAAAATTGAAAGAGTCTCTTTCCTTTTATATTTTCGAAGCTCTCAGAATTTTAGAAGAGTCTCTTTCC
>JAJJMA010202506.1:0-13053 GCA_023529015.1 Papaver nudicaule | reverse complement strand
TTGCTGGTGGTTTCTAACCATACATATGCTTGTAAATTTATTAGAGTCTTCCATTTAACAGTACTTATGCTGCTAGTGTTTTAACAGCACTTATGATATTGTTGCTGTCAAATCTTTAAACCATGAGAAAACCTTTCTATTAAGGCGTGTTGGACGTCATTAGTGTATTCTCAGATGTGTTAGTACACGTAATAAGGATTTCTTGTTTAGATATATTGAAAATCTTGCTGGTGTGATAAGACCATTTACGTCATTAGGAATCTAGGATGATGGTGGATTATTATGTTAAACACGGTTCTTAGCAGACGTCTCTTATTCTACATGCCATAGTGTTATTTCGGATTAAAGTGTTATGAAAATTCATCAACAAAATGTTAATACCGTACAGATTTTGATCTTTGATATGAGTATGGTTACCAAACTTTGGTGTTTTTAGGGTTTCAATGAGTTTTCAAAATTTAGGGTTTTTCTTCCAACTGCCGACAAGACTAGGTCATGCTCTGCAAATATTGTTGCTGCTGTTCTGTGCTATTTTGTTTGTTTCCTACTTTGTCAGAAACTGTTCAACCGCCTCCACTAACGAATTTGGCATTTTCTAACAGTTAAGCCAGCTTAATACTGTCAGGAAGTGCTTTTGTTGTTTTCTACACAGGATACCAAAATGGCGACTAAACGGAAAGGAGGTACAGCGTCAACAAGTAAAGCTTCTAAATCTCCCATACCCGCTGGGTCCGTTCCCCTTCCTAATCGACACAACTTGAGAAGTTCGGCGGTACCACCGCTAGGTTTTGCACATGATTTTTTCTTGAGTGGCAATGCAAATCAGCGGTCAACAACACCACAGCAGATGATTCATCAACAACAGTCAACAATACCACAGCCAGTGAGTCAGCAACAACAGCCAATGGCGCCGACACCAGAACAACAACAGACAGCAACAATGCAGTCAGCAATACTTTCACAGCAAACAACAACAACACAGTCAGCGGTACCTCAACAGCAGACAGAGGCTTTGGGTCCTATTCTGATGCAAGACATAACACATTTGGATGGAATACCAGAAGAGGATGAGGAAGAAGAAGTCCTAGCACAAAGTAAAGGAAAAGCAGTGGATGACGGCACCATCAAAGAAACAGCGATTCCCGGTGAAACATCTCATGCAGTTGAAGGACTATCAAGAGTAGTAAATGGTCACCTCAACTCTAATGGGTTACCCTCGAGAGTAGCTGGTAATACATCAAAAGAGATAGGAGGTAGCAGTAGAATGGTGACAGCTGTTGGAGCATCAAGAACAGCACCTATAACAGTGTCGGAAGGAAAATCCGCTAACAATACTGAAGAATTGCTAAAGAAGTTTTTTGAGCAGAGCACCATAAATCAAGCTCAGATGCAGTTGCAAATGCAAAGACAGATGGACATCATCCTTCAGAGCAACTTACAATTGGCAGAACAGCATAGGCAATTAATGGAAAGTCGAAGCAGAAGCCGCTCAACTCGTACAGTACACAAACATCAAAAGAGCAGATCTACAAGGCCAGAGGTGGCAGCATCTACAGCGAAAAAGGAAGAAGGAAGTAAGAGGGCTGGAAAATCTAATCACGGTGAAGAAAGTTACGCTGACTCGGGCAAGATGGAAGATATACAAGAATACGTTTCAAGAAGGTTACGTCGTATGGAGAAGAAGATAGAAGAAGCCGCCGGTCAGACAAAAGACGATAAACTAAAAAAGGCAATTTCAGAAGCAAAAAAGACGCCATTTGTAGATGAAATCACGTACGGATATGTATCCAAGAGATTTAGTATGCCAACTTTTTCATCAATCTTCGATGGTACAGGAGATCCTACATTGCACTTACAGAGTTACAGAAGAGATTTAACAGCATGGATTGGCTCAGATCCAATAATGTGCTTGTCGTTTGCTGCTGCTCTCAAGGATGAAGCTTTGGCCTGGTTCGGCGGTCTGAGAGAAAAGTCAATTGAGAAATATGCGCAGTTGGAAGAGAAATTTATTGCAAATTATATTCAAAACAAGAGAGTGCGCCCTGGGGCGGAGAAATTGTTTAACAACAGGAAGAGGCCTTCGGAAACGTGTAGAAGTTACATTATGAGATGGAGAAAATTGTGTAATGAAGTGGGGACGGCGGTATCTGACAAAGAAAAGATGGGAGCATTTATCAGTGGTATGGATACAACGGATCAGATGTTCCAGTCTTTATATTGGACTCCAGTGGCAGATATAGGAGAGTTAAGGGCAAGGCAGAATGAATGGTTGGTATATGAAGAAATGCGAGAAGAAGAAGAACGCCAGAAGAAAGAAAGCGCAAAACATGCTCACTATATCAACAATTTGTCGCCGGAAGAACAAGAAGAAGCAAGAAAGGAATGGATTAGAAAGGAACACAAAAAATTGGAAGCAGAAGCAGCAACACCTTCAGCGGCAGTTGTCCCACATCAGCAGCCACAAGAACGTCAGCAGTATCATCAGAATGGCAATCAACAGTGGAATCAAGGAAATAGAGACACTTATGCAGGAAGAGATGACCAATACAACAGAGGAGGGTATGAAAATAGAGGCAGATACGTTAACAACGATAGAAGAAATTACGGCGACAGCAGAGGAGGATATGATAATCGGCGACAAGGGAATGGTGATAGAAGATTTAACAATGACAATCGAAGATTCGGCGATAGAAAGCCAGGATACCCAGATTTCCAAGACGCCACGCTACCAAAATTACGTGTCACATATACTGATGCATTTGGGCAGATAGAAAGTTCAGCATCAAGAAATGAAATCTGCTATCCTTTTAACAGAGGAAATCCCATGAACCCTATTTCTAACACTACCCAATATTGTCAATACCATCAGTTCCATGGTCACACAACTGAAAACTGCACAGGAGTTCAAAGAGAGGTGCATAGATTCATCCGTATGGGAAGATTTCAAGATTTCTTAGAGTTACCTCCAGCGCCACCATTGGAGGTTCAACCAATCCAAGCAGTGCAGCCAAAGCCTGAAGTATTTGAAGTTGAAGTTCAGCGTGATTTGAAAGAGTTGAATTGTTTCTCAATTGTGCATTCAACAATCAGTAGAGATGAATTTCATAATAATGTAATGTCAAGAATTCACAAGAGGGATAGCAGTGGCAACGAGATCTTCAGTGTCGCCGTCAAGAACAGCCCACTACTAGAATGGATGAAAAAGCCAGTCAGTTTTTCGGCGGTAGAGCTATCACCTGAGGCAAGAAGCCATTTGAATCCATTGGTCCTTACTATTCAGATAGGAAAATTCAAGGTTCCAAGAGTGCTGGTTGACCCAGGAAGTTCAGTTGACATTCTCTTCAACTCAGCGTACCAGGCCATGGATTCTAAAGAAGAGCCAGTAGAGTCGTTAATTCCTTCTTCATACAGTATTTATGGATTTAATGGGATAGCATCCAAACCTAAAGGAGAAGTGAAGATGAAGGTTGTTACATGCAAGACTTTGATAATGGACACTACTTTCTGTGTTGTAGAGGTAGACTCGCCGTATGCAGCAATCCTTGGCAGACCATGGTTACACAGCATCAAGGGAGTGCCTTCGACTTATCATCAGCGGTTGCGTTTTCCAACTCCAGAAGGGGTAGCTGAATACGTTGGCGACTCATCTACAACAAAGGCATGCAATGAAGTAGACGTAAAGATGCGTGAAACTCGAAAGGCCAGGATGAATGAGAAAAGGAAGCAGACAAAAGAAGCAACCAAGACTAAAGAAATAACTGAACTAGTTGCTGAACCCAACAAATACATTCTTTCTGTGAAGGAGGGCGATTCAGCAGCAGGACCTTCAGCGGCACCTTTATAGCAATTAAAGGAACCTTCGCCTATGGGTGAGCCAGATTTGCATTTCACAGCGGTAGAACCTACAAGAGAGATCAACATAGGTGAAGAAGATGCTCCTAAGATAGTAAAAATTGGTACATTATTGAATGAAGAAGAATCTCGGCAGCTAGAGGCTTTATTAAAGGAATATGTGGATGTTTTTGCTTGGGGCATGAATGAGATGCCAGGTATTGATCCAGAAACTGCATGCCATAGGTTGGATATAGATCCAAGGATCAGGCCATTCAAACAGCGTCCAAGGAAGTTGGCACCAGCATACAAGGAGGCGGTGGAGGCAGAGATTGACAAGATGAGGGCATCAGGAATCATTAGACCAGTTCAATATCCGGAATGGATAGCTAATATGGTGGTGGTTCCTAAGAAGAATAAAGGAGTAAGAATTTGTATTGACTTCAGTGACTTGAACAAGGCGTGTCCCAAAAACAGCTTTCCATTACCAAGCATAGATCAGACCGTCGATGCTACCTCTGGGCATGAGCTGCTATCTTTTATGGATGGTTATTCTGGGTATAACCAGATACCGCTGGCAGAAGAAGATCAGCGTCATACAGCCTTTTTCTCCACTAAAGGTTTATTTTGTTATACAAGAATGCCATTCGGTCTCAAAAATGCTGGCGCCACGTACCAAAAGATGGCTCAAGATATGTTTGAGAAATGGATAGGTAAAACTATGGAGGTATACGTCGATGACATGTTGGTCAAGAGTAAGAAAAAGAAGGATCATGTACAAAACTTGAAAGAAATTTTTGATCACATGAGAATAACTAAGTTAAAAATCAATCCAGCAAAGTGTGTATTCGGCGTCACATCCGGAAAGTTTTTGGGTTATGTTGTTACAAAGAAAGGAGTAGAGGCAGACCAGGCCAAAGTCAAAGCTGTTTTGGAAATGCCCTCGCCGGTAACTCTGAAGGATGTTATGCGCTTGAATGGTGTATTGGCGTCTCTCAACAGATTTATATCTCGATTCTCTGACAAGTGCAAATTATTTTTCCAAATGCTGAAGAAAGGAGAAAAGTTCAACTGGACAAAGGACCATGAGGAGGCTTTTCAGGGAATAAAAAAGTATTTAGCTACCTTGCCAGCTATTCAACCGCCGGAACATGGAGAAGAACTGAGGGTCTACTTGGCGGCCACATCATCAGCGGTCAGTGCAGTTTTAGTGCGGACAAAGGGAGGAGAGACACCAATTTATTATATTAGTCGAACTCTGCAGCCTGCTGAGAAGAATTATACTAAGATAGAGCAACTAATACTAGCTCTGGTTTTTGCCACTAGTAGACTTCGTCCATATTTCCATGCTCATCCCATAACAGTACTCACCAAAACTCCCATTGAAGCTATTCTTCATAGTTCTCAAAGAGCAGGACGTATTGCTAAGTGGAATGCTCAGATAGATCAGTACGGCGTCAAATATGAAATAAGGACAGCGCAAAGGTCACAGGTTATCGCCGACTTCTTGGCAGACTTCCCCATAGAAGAAGAAGAAGAAGAAACTGAAGACATTCCATTCATGGAAAAGGAAGATCCAGACGAAGGAGTCCCAGACTTGCTGAAAAGAGATCCAAACCAGTGGGAAGTATATGTTGATGGCTCAGCTAATAAAGAGGGCAAAGGAATTGGTATAGTCTTTATTTCACCGAAAGGTTCAAGGATAGTCCACTCATTCAGATTAGAGTTTCCAGTTACAAACAATGAGGCAGAGTACGAAGCGGTAATACACGCTATGAGGCTTATAATCGAGATGGACATCAGCAACATTCGTCTGACTAGTGATTCTCAACTGGTCATTCGACAGATCTTAGGCAAATATGAAGCACATGATAGCTCACTAAAACAATATTTACAATTGGCTAGAGAATACGCTGACAAGATTACTGGTCTTGAATTTAGGCATATATGTAGAAATGATAACAGACATGCTGATGCACTAGCATTTATTTCTTCAATGATGGCGGATCCAGAGGTGCCGGCAATCGCAATTGAAAGATTAAAGATGTCATCAATAGAAGGAAGAAGACAACAGGAAGTCCTAGCGGTAGACATTGAAGAGTCAGCGGAAACAGACTGGAGAGTTCCTATCAGATACTACTTGGAGCATCTCACCACTCCTGGAAACAAACTTTTAGCGCACAAGGTTATCAGCAGGTCAAGAAATTATGAGCTAAGAGACGGCGTCTTGTACAGAAGATCATTTGCTGGGCCATTACTACGATGTGTATCAAGAGATGAAGGAAAGAAATTGTTGAAGGAAATTCATGAAGGAGACTGTGGAAATCACAGCGGACAGAGAGCGCTGGCTCTAAAAGTAAAAATGCAAGGTTATTACTGGCCTTGGATGAATGGTGATTCTGCGGAGTATGCTAAGCGATGTAGGAATTGTCAGCTGTATGCAAACAGAATAAAAGCGCCATCAGTCTCATTAAATTCAGTACTAAGCCCTTGGCCCTTTGCCAAGTGGGGGATTGACATCATTGGACCGCTGACACCAGGGTCGGGACAGCGCAAATATATTATTGTGGCAACAGATTATTTTACCAAATGGTGTGAAGCTAAGGCACTCAGACAAAGAACAGGAAAAGAAGTGTTTACATTCATATGGGAAAATATATTCTGTCGTTTTGGTGTCCCAGCGGAAATTTGCACTGACAATGGGAAAGAATTGGTCGGCGAGAACATTGAAAACCTGCTAGCAACATATGGCGTTAAACTGGGAAAATCCACTCCTATATATCCTCAAAGCAACGGGCAGGCGGAGGCCACCAATAAAACAATAGGAATGGGATTAAAAAAGCGAGTTGAGGGGCACAAGAAGGCATGGTGTGAGCATCTCCACAACGTCTTATGGTCTTACAGAACTACAATTAGAGAAGCAAATGGGGCATCTCCTTTCTTACTCACATTTGGTGCTGAGGCAGTACTTCCATCAGAAGTTATGTTGCCAACAACAAAACACGAGGCTTGGGAGAAGAACCTCAATACAGACTTAATCTTGGCGAAACTAGATGACTTGGAAGAACAGCGGCTTATCGCTTTGACTCATATGGAGAATTACCACCGCCTTCTAGCCAGGGAGTACAATAAGCGTGTAGTAAAAAGAGACTATCATCCTGGTGACCTTGTATTAAGAGAGATACCGCCGTATCAGAAGAAGAAAGGATGTAAAAAGCTGGAACCTACTTGGGAAGGCCCTTATGTCATCAAGCGTGTAGCGGGTAGTGGAGCTTATGTGTTAGTTGATGAGCATGGAAAAGAACTTGAGCATCCATGGAATGCCAGGTTTATCAAGAGATTCTATCCATAAGGATACCTGTAAAAATCCGAAGTCTTGGGCGGGCATTATACCCAAGAAATCTTATTTTTGTAATCTGCAGTAAATAAGATCCGGGGATGTAGGTTTGCTTTATGCGCTGAACCCCGTTAACAAATTATTGAGTCATTACTTTTCACATACGGCAGAAAATACGCTGAGGCAAATTTGCCAAAATAATTTTGCAAGGCTCAATAGCCATACGCTGAGGCAAATTTGCCAAAATAATTTAACAAGGCTCAATAGCCATACGCTGAGGCAAATTTGCCAAAATAATTTAACAAGGCTCAATAGCCATACGCTGAGGCAAATTTGCCAAATAAAAATCCTACAAGACTAAATAGCCGTCCGCTGAGGCATAATTGCCATGAAATTTACAAGGCTCAAAAGCCATATATTGAGGCAAAACTGCCATGAGAATCATACGCCGGTGTATATCGAAGAATTTTAGATGTCTGACTAAGAGTAGTTCTGCCTACTAGCGCATTAAAATGCCTGACGCGTTACTTGTTGATCTGTAAGTGATGGCAGAAAAATATAAAACTCCAGGAGAACTCCCAGTAGGGACGGCTCATGGTTAACCAACCACTTATAATAGATCGCCGACGGGCACAAGTAACAATGTATAGCGAAAATGGGGGCGATGTGGCCAGAATGAATGCTGTCAGTTCATCACTAAACTAAAATGGATTCGATTATACCGGCGGAAGCAAGCAAAAAATTATATATAACAGAATGAAAAAGGTAGACAAATGTCTACCAGAGTTCTTTCACAAAAAAGTGGAGATATAAACATATCTCATGATTGAAACAAAGAAAGCTAAGTAAACTAGCTATTCAAATTACATTTGATGGCTAAAAGATGAAACATTAATCAAGACTTGTACTTTGGGAGACTTCAAGGATTATCTACAGCCATATTGGGATCCTTAACAGAAGTGTCATTGTCTTCTTTTCCAGCATCAGTGGGAATTATACCCTTATCTTGACACAACTCGTTGGCGACTTGATGAGGATCATTGGAAGAATCCTGGTTGCCATCATTACCACCAGCGTCCTTCCCGCTGTCTTGATGAGAATCATGACTCTTTGGCTGCAAGTCTCTATCACCTTCGGCGTCTTCTTCTTCACCAATTTCTTCTTCTTCTTCAGCACTTTCATCTTCAGAATCTGAACCGCTGTGTATCTCAATGGCATCTTCAGCGTTACCTTCATCATCAACGGCACCAGGAGTATTTTCTATGGCAGGTGGATTGCGACCAGGAGCATAATCATCTGGAATATCCAAATCATGTTCAGGGCAGAACTGTGCCAAGTACATCTGTACAGCATAGAAACCGGCCATTCTAACATCAGAAGCACGTTCCTCTTCTAAGGTCTGAACAGACTTCTTGGTAACATTCAGCTCAGATTTCAAGACATCTTGCATACGTTGAAGCTTAGCAGACTTAGACGTTTCATCATCAAACTTCATTTTGTAATCCTGAAGAGCTTTAACATCATTCTCCAAATTGGTAATCTTACCAGTACATTGCATATAGTTAGTTTCGAGCGCATGCAATTTGTCCCCGCACGCTTGATGATCTTTCACTTGACCCTCCAACTCAGCAATCTTGGCGGTACATCCGCTGTGTTCTTTCAAGGTGGTGGTCTGCTCTTCTAGCTGGGATTTCAATTGCTTGTACTTCTCTGAAATTAGGAGAAACGTAGTGTTAGCGCTGAGGCAGAAGTAAACTGAGAATTACATGGGAAAATTAAATCCTAAGGAACTACCTTCTAGACCGCTAACATACTCTTGGATACCCCTTTTAGCAGTACTTATTTCATCAAGTTTAATCAGAACTTCTTGATCAGAACAAGGGCCAACAGCTTGTTTAATTCTGAGTTTAAGTATGGTATTCTCTTCATTCAGCGCTCTAGCACGATTCCCATGAATTTGGGCGAAATCTTTGTGGTGTTGAATTTCACTTCTGGCGGTATCCCTTTCAACGGTACGACAAACCAATGTAGAAGATAAACGAGAAATGGTGGCTTCCTTATCCTTCAATTGAGAGGTTAACTTCATATGCTCCACAATCATCTTATCCTTGGCTTTACATTCCAATTCAGCTAAGCGGGAGGCGTTGTCTAGCTCACTCTTTTTCCATGCCACATCCGCTTCAGAAACTTTGAGCAGATGATCAAGATTTACGTTAAGATCAGTGACTTTACGCAATTCTTGGCGGTACCATTTAACATCTTGGTCCAAAGTATGCAACATATTACGTTGCTTAGTGTTAGCACTAGTCAACTTACCAATCTCAGTTTCAGCCCGCTGTAATCGGCTATCAGGATTTTGTTGGCGACCTTATAAGGGAAAGAGACTAGACGTTGGGAAAAAGGGAGACAGAATGAAAATTATTGTGTAAAAGATGGAAAACAATTTCTAACCTTTGAGTTCTTCAAGCTTCTTTTTCTCTTGTTCGAAATTGATGCGCTGGCGATAGCTCTCCTTCTTTTCTACAGCTAATTGGTGTTTCAAGGAAGCACTTGTTTGATCAACTGTGGCCTTTGCTTGGCGCAGATTGTCAAGTTCTTGCCTTAGCTGGGCATTCAGTTCGATACTGCCAACATTGCGCTGAAAATCCTGTAGAATAAAGAAGATTAGCTAGAAGTGAAATCCAGAACAAAAGTATAAGGGTGAGGCTGAGGCAATAATATGTACCATGACGGCGCCACAGAGTTGTTCATAAGGAGATAATTGGGAGACAGCGGTAGTAAGTTCAGTAGGTCTCAGCGCCAACCCAGGTTCACTCAGTTTGCTCATTGCTTCTAGATAAAGAGTGTTAGAGCCTCCTTTGTCTTGATTCAATAAAGCAGCAAAAGAACCAGCTAACTTGTTGGGCGGTAATTGAATCTCTGTGGAATTATCGCCAGCGGAAGTGCAAGGCAGAGTGCTCAAAGAAAGAAGGTGATGAAGAGATGAGACAGCGTTGTTAGCAGCTGAGGCAGAGGTAGGTTCAATCAGATTATTGGATTGCTCAGGAGTTGGCATCTCAACGGTATTCTCGCCAACAATATCCACATTCATCTCGGCGGTACCCTGCCCAGTGGTTGCAGTAGCTGAAGTAGTAACTGGTGGAGTTACAGGGGTTTCTTCAAACACTTCATTAGCATGACGCTTACCAACAGACTTCACAGACTGATCTCCAGAAATAGGGTCGTTGACGACGTTAGGATTGTTGGTATGATTGCCCGTCTTGGAAGCACGAGACTTTTTGATTTTCGGTAACTTATCATTGTTCTTCGAAGAACCGCTGTCCTTCTGTTCAGTAGTCTCACCACCCTTATTCTTAGAGGAGTCGCCATCCTTATTCTTAAAAGAATCTCTATCATTTGTCTTAGAGGAGTTGCCATCCTTTTTCTTGGAAGACCCGCTGTCTTTCTTTTTGGAAAGAGCGCCATCTTTCTTTGCAGCAGCGGCAGACTTTACGCTTTCATTCTTCTTGGAGTCACCAGCAGTAGATTTGCCGCCAGTATTTTTCTTGGACCCAGCAGTATTCATACCAGGGAGTGCGCTAACAAGGCCTTTAACACGATCTGCTGCGCTGACAGGTGTCTCTGGCTTGGATTTCTTCTTGGGTTGCTGAGGAAAGGAAAATCATCGTCAGCAGTTTAGCTAACAAACAGAGGCAAATATATACATATATTTCAAAAGCAAGAATAAAGTGTTTGTTACCTCAACAGCGTCTCCATCTTTTCCTTTCCTCTTGGTGCCTTGTTTTTTCTTAGTGGGCGGCTTGCAAAACTCGGACTTCTTAACCCATTTCTTCTTCTCACCAACAACAAATTCTCCATCCTTTTTGAGATACTGATTCTCCTCATCCCAGCGGACGGACCAAAAATCATGATTGGCTAAGTCAGAATGTTCAGAGAGAAACTCTTCACGAGGAATAGTCTTGTTCTCATCTTCAAAACCTTTGAGCCAAGGACCTTCAACTTGACAAGGAATTTCGCCCCAGCGGTTTTCAGATTTATGGCGGACTGTGGGATTCTTAGTAGTAGAAGCTTCCCTGTCAACGTCCCTTAAGAATTTTTTGGGGTTGTTCGAACCTCTTCTTGATTCAATACGATATAGCCAAGGCTCGCCGGCTCTAAGGCTGGGCTTCACTTGGTATTGATCAATAAAGTTTTCAACGGTATACAACTCCTTATCGATAAAGGATGGATTCCTAGTAATATTAGGATAGAGCGTATAGCCGTTACTGCGGGCAACCCACTCATAGAGAATGCGAATAGAGTTGCCAGAGAGTTGAGCAGGATGCTTGTTTACGCGCTTCAGCAGGCGAAGAAGAAGAGGATTGGCAGGATCATAGAGGGGGAATTGATATCTGGCTCTAATCTGGCCCATTGATATGACCAAATGTTTTTCATCTTGACCATCTTGGCGGATATGATTTAGGAGGAGCTTCTCAGAGCACATAGTAATGCTGGCAAGAGGAGAAATGTTAAGCGCTGGAGTAATTTCATGATCTTTGGAGCAGTATTCCGCCCAGTCGTCACCCCAAGAAGGCCTATCGCCCACATCAGAAGATTCTTCATCTTCAGATTCTTGGTCTTGAGAGTGTGAAGACGATTCGGCGTCTTCACGGTTAGACCCTTGCTGCTGAAGTTCTCTTTCCTGATCATAAGAGGAGTCAGTTGAAGCCATAGGACAGTCGGAGAAAATGAAGTTCGATCGGAAAAGGAAGTTGCAGAGGTGAAAAGTCACCGGAATAAGAAAAAAGCAGATGAAGAGTAAATCTGAATGGAAGGAATTGAAGAACAGCAGCCTAAAAGGGGTTTTACACTAAAAGGAAGTTGAAAAAGAGGCGGAAAAAGGATGTTTTCGACTGAGCAGCGACGGCTTGTGGTGGTTAGGGTTTTGGTTTAGGGTTTTCGGAGAAGAAGGACGACAGAGAAAGTTTTAGAAGGAAAATGAATAAGAAGGGAAGGGGAAGAGGTATTTATAGGTAGAAGATTGCAACCGACTAAGCCGGTGACAGGTCATAAAGTAGCTCAGATATTCACGGCATGCAGCTACACGTGGAGAAGAGTACTGTCAGAAGAAATACGCTGGCATTTTCGGCGGTCAAGAGAATTTCATCTTCAGCGACTAGAGTCTTTTAAGATGAAAGAGGCAAAATGTAGGTGAAGAAAATGCCATACACCAATTAATGAGAACCTAAGGAAAGATTTGTACTAAGAAGGGCATCCACAAGAGAGGAAGATTAGTGACAGCGGCATCAATCAGCAGTGATTGTTCACAGCGGAATGGCGCTGAAGAAGAGTTTAGAATAGCGGAGTATCACAGAACTACATCAGCGGTAAAGCCTCGACAAAAGCTGAATAAGTTAGTTGGGCATTTAATACTGGACAGAACGGTCGGATTGGCAGAGTTGAATGGTTGACTCAGTGGAACCTGAGTCATCGATCTTATCCCATAGAGTGGAAGGGCGCTGAAGTTATAAGGAGAAGGCGCTGAGACTTTGGGGAAACTCAGCGGTAAGGCGGTGAGAAAGAAGACAAATAGTGTCAGAATAGTTTGTACTTATTAGCTGTATTCCATTACTTGTAAACGCCTATATAAGGCAGTATACGCCCACATTTGAAGGGGTTGGAAAAGTGATTGCTAAGGCTTGGCTTGTGGAGAGGAAGTGGTTTTCCTAACTCTCTGTAATCCAAATCGTGAGTAAGATCTTTAGTGTGTTGTAGAGAGATCCATTGCAAGGTGAGATGCATGGATTCCATTAATAATAAGATGTATTTGAGAGTTTTAGCTTATTCAACTGTTATATTATGCTTGTTATTTATCTTTGGTATTGTCTCCTGTTCTTGCATAAGTG
>JAJJMA010202490.1:0-17739 GCA_023529015.1 Papaver nudicaule | reverse complement strand
CGCGATTCATCTTCTTACTGTATCACAAAATCTGAAAAACAGCTATGTTTTTTCTAATTGATGAACAACTCTGTTCTTCCTGAATTTCTACGATTTTATCGTGTTTCATGGTACGAATTAGTTTCTTTTTAGATTTTAAATGTGGGTATTGGAATCAACTGATGTTTAATCGTTTTATTATCCCAAATTGATTGATTTTGCAAGAATTGGAAAAAAATAAAATAATATATAATCTCCTGATTGATCGATACCAATCGAGTAAATGGAGTTTTCAATGATTTTTGTTTGATAGCGTTTGAATGAGATTGATGATCAATTTCAATGACCGTCTGAAATTTCATCTCAATTTCATGAAATTTGAGAATCCAAAAAACCAATTTTCAATTTCTTGTGACAAAAAAAGGGGATGGACAAATTACATGTAACCATCCATATAAGGACTCCTCCCTTCGCTCGTCATCCAATTACATGGACATAGTACAGTATTTGTGCTAACAGTTAGATTCCTACATTTTGTTTGGCCAAGTCTCTTGAACAAGTTTAGTACGGAATTGTAGTCAAGCGCATCCAAAATCCAGTCTCAAAAAGATGTTGTACATATTTCTCGGTAGTTAATAAATTCATCATTAAAATCATGTAAGAGGTAGTTATAGGTTGAATCTTCTTATGAACTTCGATATCTATAAAGCTTGTAAAAACCTTCTCGGTCACCGTAAAGTTCAAATGAACCGAACGAATGACCAAATAACTCAATTTCCTTATATCCATATCTTGAAAATGACCCTTTACTTTTGTATCTTCATTCCTCGGTGCCTCAAAGTTCTTATGTTTTTAATGAGAACCGTAGGAGCCTCTAATACATCTTCTATCCCACCCACTTTGTAAATGGTATAAAATAAAACAAAATCTAAAATGTTTTTTCTCCTCTAATGGCTGGGAAAAATGGTGAAAGTATCCATTCGTGGTAAGAGTGGGTGAAGGAGGCTCGCAAGATCCTCCATGAATATGGTCTCAAAAGGATGCAAAGGTATTTGTATTCCAGGTTGAAGTAAACTCGTTCCAATATGTACAGACTCCCATGTGGTCAAAATTGAGGTGTATTGTCGCCCATCTCCTCTTGATTTCATGATTAGTTCTAGAAAGTGAGGCAAGATTACTTCATCATTCATTAAAAACTTGTACCATGGGTATGTTAATAATCGAAACCCTGGTAAATTTATTGATGTTGAAAGAATTCATTTCAGAAATTTAAATGATCATGATGTGTTGTTGAAACTTTTTCCACTTATAACTTGTTAAAAAAAATAAAGAAAATATCCCATGTTAGATGTTGTTAATATAAAAGATATTTTTTTCGTAATTAGGTTAGTAATAATTATATATAGTGAATACATTTAGATAACAAGCACATTTTATATAGATTAGAGTATAAATAAGTGAAATCGGCATTTCGCTGATAGACCATCCATGCCATCACTTTATACATATATGTCGAGTACACATAAAATTTCAACTAAAATGAGCCAATTTTCTTTGACATCTTATAATTATTCAATACAAAACTAGAAATTGGCTTTGTTGCTTTGTGAAAAATCACTAGCACACTGAATGCATAATATAGTCGAATTAGGAAACCCGTATCACTATTAGTGCAGGCATTCAGGAAATGAAGATGAACTTCATAAAGCCATTCACCATGAACATAATACAAAGTTCTTAGAAACTTGTATTGAGATTGGTTCGAGGAAATAAGTAATTGAGTACAAGAAGAAGACTCCATTTAAGAATGCGTTCAGGTCATGGAACTCAAGACAAGAGAGTTCATAGGCACTGTCGAATGTACTAACAGTCACAAGCTTCGATTTGAGTAATCGTTCAGCTCAGAGTAGAGAACCACTGGATTCATAGTATCTAAAGGACTAACATTTTTGTTGAAGGAGGATATTATCATTTGTTCTTTATTCGTCTTCAGTTCTTGATCAGTCTTCCAGATAAACCATCCATCCTCTACCTAACGGTCTAAGCTAGTAAAGTCTGACAATTAGTAGACATGTTCAAGTGTACGAGTTTTGAACACTAATTTATGACAACCAAGCTTGTATGAGTAGAAAATATGCATATGTACATGATGTTCAATAGCCCTCAGATCTCTCTCACACACACAGTTATTCAAACATGATTCAAGGTGCATAGACCTCAAGAACAATACCGAAGATATGTAAAGAGACATTAATCAGAAGACTAAATGTATAAATATTATATTTCAGTGTTGCAACTACATGGATTATGATCCTAAGGAGCTAGAGGAGATACAAACCTAATCCCTCTCTTGCCGCTTAGGTTACACCCAAAAATTCCAACCTTTACAATGTTCTCCAAGCTCGCCTTATATAGGCCGAGCTTGGGTGGTTTACAGCTAATAAGACAAGGGACTCAATCGTGGTGGTGTCAGTCCTTGTCGAGTAAGGCGGTTCCTTCGACAATCCTCCGAAGATGGTTCTGGGGCTTCGGTCCTTTGGGGCGGTGTCCGAATCCCTTTCCTATGATTCGTCTCTCGGTGTATTCGGCCCCACCCTTCTTTGGTTTGGTCCCGAGGCTTCGCCGATACTTCTTCTGGCGCGATCTTGTTTCTTGGATCTCTGACACGTGTCCCGAGGGGTTTTACCCTCCACAGTTTGCCTCTTTTCTTGTCCAAAGATCGAGGAGGTTTGGAGAAGAAAACCCTTGGCGCCTCGTCTTCTTCGACACGTGTCCCCCTTTCGGTTTCTTTAACTGACACACGTAATCTCAAGTACTTTTCGAAACCCTCGCCTTTCTTTCACCGGCAACTGCTGTACTGGTTCCTTCCCTTTCTTATTTAAATTTGCTTTCTCCTGCCCTTTCTTCCCTCTTTCTTCCTCGCTTTTCCGAGATGCCTGACTGTTGGAACCTCTCTCTACCATATTCTTTCTGTGATCATGGTAAGCTTGTGGAGTTTGTTCCCCGCCGTTTTGTTTCGTCTTTATCCGTTATTCCTTTTAACTTTTCTTTTGTTTCAGGCTTCTGCAAGTACTCTTTCTGGTAAAGTGTTGCCCCGGAAAATGGTGGATCCTCAGAAAATTAGTTGGGAAGAGAGGGCGCGAATTTATGGGTTTAACCAAACTCTTTTTCCTTATCGAAGCTTGGGTAAGGAGATTATGTCCCCTGAACTGCTTTCCACTCAAAAGTGTAGTAGTAAGAGGTTGATCGTTTCCGGCGAACAACTCGGTGCCGGTCTTCATATCCCGTTGTATAATCCGTCAATTCCTATTTTCTACGAGATTTATTCCAAAATCAACCCTCCCTGCGGTGTGATGCAATTAAATGGAAACTCTATTCGGGTCATCAGCGAATGGGTTGCTCGCTCGAAGGGCAAGTCGCATTATTACGAGGAGCTTCCCGAGGAGCTTAGACGTTCTCCAGATTTTTGGACTACCGGGAATTTTTTCAAGTACTACAAGGTAGAAAAAACTTTGCTCAAGGAGAAAGCTCCTTGGAGTGTGAGCTTAGGTAAAGTGGCCGACTCTTCTCATGCTCTAGGTGATGTAGATCTTTCTGGGTCCAAGACGAACACGCTTCTTCGTCACTCTAGCGACGAGGTGTGGTTTTCAAAACCCGTGCTCATCGAGGGTCTCGTCCTCTATGGTTACGGAGATGAGGAGGGGAGAGTCGAGCGTATGAAGTTTGAGGATGGGCATAAATTTCTTGTTGTTGATTTGTACAAAATTTACTTCTCCGAAGCGGAGCGCAAGAAGTCTCAGGAAAAGATTGCTCTTGTCAAGATGAGGGTAAGGAGTAGTTGTTTTTTCGCTAGTCATTGTTTGAATCATTTCATTCATGTGCCTTCTTGTTTTTCCAGAAAATGGAGCAAGGGAAGTTGAAGAACCGAGAAGCTTCAGAGCATAGCGACGACTTAAATAAGAAAAGGAAAAGATATTCGGGGTCCGCTTCTGCTGGGAAGGGGGGAATTAGTCAGGTGATAAACACTTCCTGCCTCAGCTACGCAATAGGTATGGATATCTGCCTCTGTTTAGAGCCTGGCAAATTGACTGCTTTTCAGCAGAACGAGGTGCTGTCAGTTGACGATGGTGCTGCGAAGTTTTCTTTGTGTGACCCGAATCGAAAGAGGAGCACCATTGTGGTTCCGAAGAAGAAAGGCGTGAAAGCCGCCATCCCTGCTGTATTACCGAAGGGACCTTGCACCAAAGCTGTTGACAAAGGCTTAACTGGTTTGCCTACTGTGACTGCGGAAGAGGTGGATGATGAAGAGACCGAAGATGAGAGGCCTCAGATTTTTAAGAGATTAAGAAGGGGCCCCGTGAACCGGCGCCTTCTTCGTGGACCAGCTGCAATGCCGACTTCCCGAGTTGTAGTACCCTCGCAGGGACCTTCCTCTTCTTCTTTTTCTGGTGATAATGCCTCCAATCCCGGCCAGTTCGATATGAACTTGAATGAATATGGTTCCAATGATCTTATTGGATCTTCTCTGGCTTTACCGACGTCGATTGCTGCAGGCACTCCTTTATTCCCTAATGTTTTTGGTCAGAGGCCATGCTCAGATGTCGAGGCCCGAAATTTCTTAGAGAAGAGCTCCTTTCCTGGTCCGTATGCCGATGATTTAGCCAATCAACTGAAGGCACATGCGAGAGATCCTCAAAATCATCCTTTAGATCCTTCGGCGGTCGAGGTTTCTTTCTCAGGTTTTTTCTGGCTCCTGGGATAGGAGTACTTTTCCCGCAGTAGTTACTAATCATCAGGCATTCATTGAAGCTGTGAGTTTATTTCTTGGTTGTTTTTACCCTATGCGTTTTGTGTTTGCTGTTTTGATCTTATACTTGCTTCTTTTCAGCAAAAACATCATGGAATGTACTTGCTGGGACTGGTTCGCGCCCAGAGTTTGAGATTGCTCATCTTGACAAGGACAATCAGCTCTTACGTCAGGAGAACGGTGGCCTTACAGGGGATGTAAAGGGTTTGAATGAGCGTCTTGAGACTGTCACGACCGGGCGAGATGGTTACTTCTGAGATATGGATATTCAGAGAGAGCGAGCTTCGAAGCTTGACGTGGAGCTACGTATTTCTCGAGGTGCGTGTGAGGAGAATTATGTCAAAATCTCCGCATTAGGGAAAGAGGTTTTGAAGCTCAACGATCATATCCGAGGAGAGACTGTACGAACTTCCTTGTTTAGTCGCCAGCATGGTCGATATCTGTTTAGGAATTTTGGTATGTTGCCGCCCTATTACCCTGATGGCCTGAAGGATCCGGATGCCTCGCTAGAGTCTGATAAAGATCTTATTTCATCCGAGGATGTTAAGTTGATAGTAGCTCAATTGCAAGCAGCGAAGCTTGAAGAGGATCTCAAAGAGATGGGCAGTGATACTGATGGTGAAACTCCAGGGGAGGAGGATATATGTATTGATGAGAAGCTGAAGGAGAGTAATGATTTGATGCCGAGAGGCCAGAGATGGGCGACAGGGTTACTGGTGATGGGTCAAAGGGAGGTGGTGGTATTGGTAGCGAGACGCCGAAGGAGGGTGAAGATCCTATTGGCGGGGAGCCGAAGGAGAGTGTTCTTATCGATGTTTTAGACAATAGTTCTAGGATTAATGTCGATAGTGCCCCCTAAGTCTCGCCTTCGCTTTTGAGAAATGGCGGCGGGCCTTTGCTTCCACCCCACGATAATCCCTTGGGTATTTTTGGGTTCTGATGATATTGTGTAAAAGGATTGTTTAAAGATGTAAAATACGGAGTGTGTTCCTCCTGTCACCTTTTTTGATTTCTTGTTGGTGCTTTTGTATATTGGATATTAGATTTGTACCTTTGTTGCTTCTTTTTGTTTTGATGATATTCTGTTTTTTTTTGTTGTTGTTGTGTTCACTTTGTCTTTTTATTCATTTGGATTGGGAGATTACTTTTTATCGATGGCTCTTATAGCTTCTCGGGGTGCAACTTCGGGGCTTACTTCGATGTAGGAGATAGTGAACCAAGCTAGTGGGGTCGTACGGATCACCCTTCCCAAAGGCTTTGAGTTACTCGCACTAGTTTCAAGCAAACACTGGCTATTGATAGCGTATGCATCCATTTTGCCTTAGTACGTTAGGTAGGTACCGAAGATATTTGCTTATCTTCCTAGAGGGCATGGTGGCGCCCTGGTAACCTATTTTTATCCTAAGTAAAATGTAGTTGCTTATGACGGATGCCCCTTTTTCAATAATGAAGTAAAACAATGGGGGAGTGCCGGTCAAGGATGGAGCTTAGACATGGCACTTTTCTCTTATCGCGACCTGAAGTTCGATCCATATATATATATATATATATGTTTAGAGGGGTCCCTCGGCTGCGTACTTGATTCCTTGTTCTGGAGAGCGAAGCAGCTGCCTCGGGGTTCCATCTTCCTCTATAGGTAGATGTTAATCCCATTTATCGTCCCCTCGACGCCTGAGAACGTGATGTCCTCGTGGTCGTTTGGTAGTGGGCACGAATGTATCATCAGCTTATATAGCCTTGATTTAAGGCGCCCACCGCTAACGGGGTGTCTTGTGGGTAGAGGACTGTGCCATATAACTCGTAGGGCCCTTACGGTTTATATGGTCATCAGCTCTGTGCCTGCTATTCGAGGTCTTTTTGTTTTTTGGCGCTTTTTGCCTTGGCGTTACAGCCTCTTTATTGTTGGCGTTTTTTGCCTCGGCGTGAGAGCCTTTTTATTTTGCGACGAGGCACTAAAGGAGATATGGCGTCATGGCCAGTTTACTTTTGGCGTTGAGGCCTTTGCAATTATGCCTTGCCAAGTATGAGTTTTTACCCGTCCTGGCAGGATCTGGAGCTTGATTTCAGAAGGAGCTGCATCAAAGGGTGCGATTTTCATTTATTCAATCTTTTTACAAGTGAAGCTTACATAAGAAGTTACTTTCTTAGACGCGGTGTTTCGTATGCTTCTTTTCCACTGGGGTTTGTGGACTTTCGGCCTTCGCGTCATTTCCGAGTTGCTTTTCTATGACGGACGGCCCAGCACAGAAAGGTTCTTGTTGAATATTCCTGCCTTCGCAAAATCCGCTCGATTGTTCGTTCGGAGTCTAGATGCAACCCACTGCTACGAGGAATTGTTCTTCGTTGCTGGGACGTTGATCTAGCCTGGTGCCTGTCATTCCTGTTGTTTCAGCTATTAATTCTTTTATGCTTTAATTCGTGACTTTAGGATTCTTCTGATGTGTGGTTGTGACCGAGGGTCGTCTCCTGCTTTACGGTCGCTGTTGTGGCTTGCTTGTCATCTGGTGCCGTTTCCGAATGTGTTATTATTGACTGAGTCTTGGTCTGTGTTTTATTTTGCGGCATGTTTCGCTTTACTCGATGCCTCGATGTTTGTTTGTTTCTTCTTCGGTACTATATTTCTTATATTATTTTGATTTTGTCAAGTCTTTGTATCATAGATGTTGTATACTGCCTTAGCTGTTCTGAATGGTGCCAACGGTTGGTTTCCCCGTTGCTAGAGTTTTAATAGTGGCGTGGGGAGTTGTAAAAGATATGTAACTACTTTATTGGATAATGTGCGGTTATGGCGTCTTAAAATATTGGCGCGTTTATCAAGGGAATCCTTAATGCAGTTTTTACTTTTTCCGAATTGTAACGTCTGTGACTTGATTAGATTTGACGACTGGATAGTGCCCTAAACAACTATAAAGGGTTAAATATTTCCATTGTTTTTTGCTATGTTTGTTTGTTTGTGTTTTGTTTTGTTTTTTTTTTTGTGACCATGCGTCATTTTAAGAGGAGATGACTGACAGAGGGAAAACACCCATGGAGGAAGGAAACAACAGGATGGACCCAAGTAGCAGGAGAGAGCAGATTCGAATGATAATGGAAATGGGGGCCGACTTCTCAAGTGTTGGGTCTTCTAAAAGGGAAAGCAACCCTGATAAGGTGATTCGTCTTTTTGGTCATCTCATAAGGAGTGATGAGAGAAGGAGGGAGCAGAGAATGAGAGAAGATGGCGGTCCTTCCTATGACTGTCGTATGTATGAAACAAGATCGTTTTTTCGCCGTCATAGTGAAGAAATTTTGTTGATGCTGGGAGAGGATCTCGTTTTTCTGATGATGAGATGAATGTGAATGTTGAAGTAAAAGAGGAAGTTGATGACGTAGGTACGTCTGCCGCCGCTTTTATTCCTGTTCCACCGGTCGATGAACAGTTGCAGTCGTTGATGATCGTATTTCGGAGGTTGCTGCCCCCGAGGAGAATGTTGCTGATATTCCCGTCAATGCACTGATTATTGATGTGGATCTGCTCGATGTCCTTGACGAAGATCGTGGCACCGTGGCCGGGCGGCTTCGGGGTAGACGTAGGAATAGGAGAAATTAATGTACTCTTCTCTTTTTAAGTGATGTTTACACTTTTTTCTTCGTAGTAGTTGCTATGTATCTTTACTTTGCTTATTATTCTCTTTAGCTCTTTATATGCAGCTTCGTTTTCTATTTTATGAATTCTACTGCTTCTATCCGAATGTTCACACCGAAGAATTTATCCTTTTAATTAGTGCGATCTGAGGCGTGTGTATTTTGTTCGAAGTACTTTTGCTTGTTCTGATTTTTTTTTTCTTTTAGAAGACTTAGTTGAGTGTTACCAATTAAATTGAGCGCTACTCTTTGAATCCATAAATATCATTTGTTCGAGGGCACTAACGAGACACTCGTGAACGCACCTTTCTGTAAGCCTTTCCGAATATGATGTTTATTTTTTCTTTGGTTTATTCGTATTTTAGTTGTTATTTTATATCAGCGATAGTGTGATTCGGACTTTCTTTGGCGAGCTTGCTTTGTAAAATATATTTCTCGCCGTTTGGAACCATCGCCCGTAGTACTTCGGACCTTCTTCGAGAATGGTTCGGGCTTGCTAAGGATCCATCAATTGTATTTGGGTGATTCTATCAATTGTGGCAAAAAGTAAAGTCCACGAATGTATCCCATTGGTTTTGTTATGTAGGATTTTGTAAAGTCCTGAATATGGTTTCTAAGCCGTTATTCGCTGCCGTCTTTGTAGTTGGATACTGACTTTTACTGGCTTCAGCTAGTTACTTTTTTAGCCGTTTTATCTTTCTGTTTTTCAAGATATCTTTCTAAGTTGGGGAGATCTTATTGTTTCTTCTTTGGTTTGCTTATGTAAAGGTATGTCGTCGTCAGGTATGGCCATTTCATCTTCTTCCTGCATCTACTGTCGAGGTCTTTCGTCAGCCTCCGGGAATCCTTCTCCCTCTGGGCCCAAGTCATCTACATGCACTTCGTCCTCGTTTACTTGGCCTCTGCGTTGGACTGCGCTTGCCGCCACCTCGGGTGATCCCACTCACTGCTTCGGAGCCTGGTCAGATTTCGAGGCTATTCTGGTTGTGACCTTACATAAGACAAAAAACCCGTGAGGACCAAGGCGGCTACTGCAGTGTGCTGTATCGACCATATTGGTCTGTACACTGTAGTAACTTTATCGTGCGAGTTTACTTGTGGGTCACATTCGTTTCTTTTAGGCTGCTTCGGAGCCTGGTCAGGCCATATTTTTATCTTTTAGCTAAAACCATCTTTCTCAATGATCCATTCTTACAAGTTTATTTTCCAATGTAACGGGTATTTTGAAAAACCCTAAAAATAGATCTAAAAGATTTTTCTCATAATCGCTTTGTTGCAGCTAACCTCAATTTTAATGCATATATGATGAGCATCAACTACCATTTTCGAAATCGGTTTTGTTATGCCAAGGTTTAAAACCCTTAGTTGATGACCTTACCATCTGATGATTTGCTCGTAAAACCCTTAAACACGCTAAAGCCTAGAAGGATCTTTTAGATGTTTAAGGTACTGGAGCTTCTTTTAAAGAACAAGCTTTGAAAATCTTTGAAAGAATGAAGAAATCTATGAAAAATTTGAAAATCCAAAAAATCACAGGCAAACCCTAAGTTATTTTAATCAGTCCCTGTTTCTAGCGCCAAACTGTATGAGTAGAAAATCTGCAAAGGTACTCAGATCTCTCTCACACACACAGTTATTCAAACATGATTCAAGGTGCATAGACCTCAAGAACAATACCGGAGATATGTAAAGAGACATTATCTTTGGTTTGGTCCCGAGGCTTCGCCGATACTTCTTCTGGCGCGATCTTGTTTCTTGGATCTCTGACACGTGTCCCGAGGAGTTTTACCCTCCACAAAGCTTGACATACCAACGCCTGGCGGGGTTGACCGGGCATGCTCTAACAAAGATGCTCGTGCATGCGGCATACTATATGTTAGTCGAAACTGTCTTATTTATTCTAGGGATATCGTTGCACTTCATTTCGAGTTGCCTATTGAAGTTTGTCGTCATAAGTCTATTGCATGAATTTGGTAGATATCTATTTAGTGGTTCAAATGGTTAATGATTGAATTGCTAAGTCTAATTGTTCAGATGTCATGTTTAATAAATCATGTTTAATAATTTTATCGTAATTTTTATCTAACACCACGTTTGTTTGAGTATGACTCAAGGAATGGATCTGACTTGCCTTGAGTGAGATGTCAAATTATTTGGATTTTCTACTTTTTGATGCCTGACTCAGGTCTGGCTGCGGCCTAAACATCTGACTGAAGGTATTTGGTACTCCCTCCGTTCCAATTTATTTGAGGGTTTTGGTTTTGATACACTTGCTTTACACTTGCTACAATTGATATTTTTCCACAATTTTTTTAATAAAATCAATGTATTTGAGTTTGGAAATGTAACATAGAAGATATAATGCTTGGGTGTTGTTAAAAAAATTGTGAAAAAATACCAATTTTAGCAAGTGTAAAACAAGTGTGTCAAAACCAAAACCCTCAAGTAAATTGGAACGGAGGGAGTATAATTTTACATCTGACCCGATGAGAACATATCTGACTGGATTGAAAAGTTTTCATTAACCCTATTGTTTAATAACTTTTGAGCCAGATGTAATATGTCAAATTCAGATGTAACTTGTCAGACCTAGAGGACTAAATTCAAATGAGTCATTTGAGTAAAAACAAAAAACAATCATTACGTGCAATATTGTTTCTTTCTTTTCCATACTCAATATTTCAAGATTTTATACACTCTGGGATACATGAAAAGCTCAGGTAGGAATCGGTTAAGTCAGAAGAAAAGAAAACAACAAATACAGTTGTCACTTGAAAATGATTACACACCCATATATCTTGTGGCTCCTTTTAGCTCTCAGAACCTTTTCACAATATTGCTTGTTTTCCATGCTCACTATTCCAGGATTTATTAGACTTTTAGAAACAAAAAAAGCTCAAGCAGACAACTAGGGCCTTCAGTAAACAACCAATGCTGCACGGACCGAGCCTTTCGGTTTTTTAACCGAGGCTGAGAGAGGAGTGGGGGAGGCTGAAGTGGAGGAGGGGGGGGCCCAATGACCGAGAATGGGTGAGGGGGAGGGTTTTGGACCGAGATTCCCTCGGTCCATAGGGATTTATTGTAAACCTATTCATATATCATGCTAAATCTGAATTCAATTTTCTTCATTTCTATAAACAATCAAAATATAAATGGTTTACAAGGGAGGCCAGGAGTAGACAAGCATATAAAAATGGGCTTTGGAGCCCATAATATAAAAAAGATTGGGCTTGGGAGTCTGCCCAAGCAGGGTAAACACCTAGCCTTGCCATATCTGGCTCTACTCTTCACAGTTCGAAAAAGAAGAAGAAGAGTTTAATTGGTTGGTGTTAAATTACCAAAAGGGAATAAAAAATTATCAGCATGGCAATGGAACCGTCTCATTTGCCTTGGCATTGGCGATTCAAGAGTGTTAAACCATCACTAGTTTCGGATATGTCCTCGAATGCAAAATGTTTAGACTTGATAGTACCTCCAATGTCCAATTTCTCATGTATGCAAGATGTCCATGTCTACAGAACTGGCTCATCATGGGTTCAAGAAAAGTGATTTGTTGCAGTTTTCTTGTCGTTTCTTCTAGGCTTAGCTCTCAAAAGCCCTTTTTGCGATATTGCTTGTTCCTGTATTCAATAAATTCAGGATTTATTGCACTCCAGGAAACATAAAAACTCAAGCAGAAAACCAAACCAGGGACTTTGACCAAACACAATTTTGCATCTAACAATATTAGCCCTCTCCATGGGCTTTAGCAAGAAGAAGCTCAAAGAAATCTGAACTTCATTTTTTAACTAGAAACAAACAATCAAAATACAAATGGTTCAGAAGACTTTGAATAATTTGCTCATATCAGCAACATTAGTGCAACACATATTTTGCATCTTCTCCCGGTTACTAATGTTGTTGGCATTGGTCTTAAAAAGAATTCAATGCTATATACCTATGCCCTCACTCAGTCCACTCTTAGATTCTCATTTTCTCCTCAAACTAATCTCTTTTGAACCCACTAAGAATACAAAAAGTTTCTGGAATTTGAAGTGCCAGCCAGCCAGATGAGCAAAATCTATAACATTGCTGGTCAACAACAACCATGAAAAGTAATGCACACATTACCCTATGTATATATGTTTTCTTATTGTTCCAAGAAAATTTACTTAATTCATGCATGCACTTTAATGCTAACGTTTCAGATTCAAGAAACTTATCTTTAACATACTTATTCCTTAGGAGAGTATCCCAAATCCATTATCTCAATCCTCTTGAGCAATGTCGAGTCACAAACTACCCAGAGAGGCTAGACTACCCGGGATTGATTACTCCTTGCTCAACAACGATTACTTGAGAAGCAGAGGCTTGGCAACTAGACCTGAGAATGCTTCAGGTAGTAGAAAAACTATAAAGTTTGATGGTCCTGGCTATATTCCTGTCTTGAATTTGATTACAGTTGATTCAAAAAAAGATGATGTTGCTAGAGTTGTTTCGAACATAAAGCATCTCTTAAGCAGTTCAACAGATGAAGATGAAGCACTTACCCTCTACTTCTCTTTCCTCTGTCTTCAACTCAAGAATTGGAAGAGCAAAATTCTTGAAAGCTTAGAGTCATGGTATGACGTGAAAGAAACACCATGGAATACCTCCATTTGGGAGAAAGAGCTAGGAGGCGAAGGACCGGTGCAGTTACAGAAGCCGGAGTTGTTGGTTGTATTGGGTCAACTGCTGTTTATACCGTTCATGAAAAATTAACACACCTGGAAGTTACGTCCAGTATATGTCCCGGAAAACAAATGATCTTTGTGCTTTGATTAAGGATGTCAGAAGGAATGAAATTGGCTTTCCTATGGTCGCACAAACAGCTAGTAGGCTCAGATGTATCTTAAACATTCGTTGTTTCAAGATTGCGATAATTGACCTGATCGTAGATTCTGAATATGCATCAGTTGCTGATGGCATGGGTACTGTGCTATCTTATCTCGGTGAACAATTGCGTTGGACTGATATGGTTACATTTGTAATGATCAGGGAGGAATTGATTCGAACCGTATCTCCCCTTCTTCGTGTTAACCAGCTGATACCGGAATGGGAGAATTTTAACCAGGCTATTTTGATGGCAGCTGAGTACAAGTATCCAGAGTATTTCTCTATAGTGGCTGATGTCCAGGACCTGGATGTTATGTATACCAGTAACTTTCCTACTCTTGCTGCCGTTGCCCGTCTGTCAGCTCAGATGAAAACAAACACATCGGGTCAGATAGTTGGACATGGGAATCAACTGGCTCCTGAATATGTAGAAAGGTATTTTCGTATGCATAGAGGGATGGAAGCTGCTCCCAGAAACAGAGAAATTGCAGTGGTGGCCAAAATGCTTCCTCGAGTAGTTGCTAAGCTCGCCCCCAATGGAAGACGAGATGCTGAGGCATTATATGGTCGTGAGAAGCCTGCTACAGCAACCTCTATCCTCCATGAGAATAGGTGCAAAAGGCCAAGGCGTACCTGAAGCGATAGGGAGTACGAATTGGATGCAAATTGATTTTTAGTTTCCTTTCATGTTTCGAGTTCTCTCGTCGTTTTTCCATTTGGTAGCAAGGTTCTAGTTGTCGGTTTTATGTTTTCTTTCCTTTTGGTGTTATTGGTTCGCTTCTTGGTGTTTAGGTGGTCAATTTCTCGCATCTTTGATGCCAGTGTCCAACTTGTCATGTATGCCAGATGTGCATGTCTACAGAACTGTCTACTGAACTTCGTTCTTTGAAACATTGTTCAATTTGGATCCTGAAGCCCTCGGAATTCGCCTGAACTTTCGTCATTAAAACTTTTCCTTGCAAGTCGATCTTTTGTATGAATTCAATGGAGAGCTCTTTAGTCATTCAAATGAGGATGACCTTCGTATAATCTTGTGGCTTCTTTAGCTCACCAAGACCTTTTTGCAATATTGTTTGTTTTCCGTACTCGGTCTGTCATCCAGGACTTGACACTAGTAGTACAACGCACAACAAGGGCCTTCAGTACAAGACCTGCTCCTAGCTATCTCATGCACCCGAGAAGCCAAAGCAGGAAATTAAGGAATAGTATGGGATTATTAGGCAATCAACTTATATTTGGAAACGTATATGGATTCAGAAATCTACCAGAACATATACCAAACACCAAAAACTTAACCCCGGGCCATTCACCTATTTAAAAGGCTTCAGAGTACAGGAATTTTTAAAGGCTCCAGAGTACAGAAATATCTAGTACGTACATATATATAAAAGCTTTGAGTTAAGAGCTCCCAAGGGGAATTAATTTATTGTTCTAAAGAATGGCTATTTGGGGTTGGTACTTCTTCTTACTTGCGAATTGATTAGTATGAGCAAATAATCATAGACTATATATATTACGCTGTTCTGGTATTAATTTGTCTGTCTGTTTTGATTTTCAGGACTTCAATTGTACAAGCGAGAGAGTCCATTCACTCACTGCTTCGACAAAGCCAATGGAAAGCTACGTATTTCACAGGTTCGTTTGAGTACATTGTCAAAAACTCAAGTATGAATTGTGTACATGTTGTTTTTTCTAAAAAGAAATTTTGTGTGTTGTTTGTAGGCAACTGCCCTGGGATTCCCAACAGAGAACCCAAATAGAGATAAAGTCTACGTCTGGTGCAAGGTTCAACACAGTGAGAGTACGATCTTGTTGTTTTCGATTTCACCGCAGGAAAGTATTCCTCTCGACTTTGAGTTCGGAGAGGATGATGGTGAGGTAGTGTTTTCCATTAGTGGGGGGGATTACCGGGTATGTCTTGCTGGTTATTTTCTTGGCGGTTATAACGCTCCTACTGCAGATCTTTTGCTGTAATTGGGAGAGTGTTGCAAGCTAGTATTGAACCAAGTTGTTTTTCCATGTGCAACCAAGTTGAACCGCCCAACCGGGAAAGCCATCCAACCATCTGACAGACTATTGTGTAATATTGAACCACTTTTTTTTAATATTGCGATATCCTGAATCTAGAATTTACTTGAATCTGTGTGCTATTTGAGATTTGAAGTTAAGTCTTATGGTGCTAGATTGGTCTTCCATCTAGCCAAAATCGTTGCCTTTTTTTTTCCACGTCTACTTCTCTCTAGATATATATTTCAAATTCTAACTAGAATCGAGTTTTGTACGTTGTTTCGTTCAACGCAGAAAAAGTTTAATTTTGCGACGTTGGAAACAACACAAAAAGAATATTCTAACCTATTATTTTGATCTAATCCAACAATGGTCGTGAATGTTTGGAACGTCTCAAGGTCGCAGTTTCATTCGGCGCATGGAATTCCATTCTGGAATTACCATTAGAGTTAGTGGGATGTTATAGCTGACGTGGATTTCTAATCTAGCATATATCCATCTAGAACTCCATAAGACTAAGCCTTATTGCAATTCTTCGGTACGAATTCGATGGAGAGCAGTCTTGGTGGTATAAATTGGGATGACCGGCACATAATTGAATAGTTTGGTAATCACCTAAGGCTGTGTCACCCTGAAAATCTTGTGGCTTCACAAAAATCTTACTGCTTGTTTTCCAGTCCAGTACTTCTTTTCCTCTTCCTTCAACATCTTCTTCTAACTTTTCAAATTTAATATCCCACCTATATCTACCTCCCTCCAATGCCTCCATCCATCAAATCAAACCCGCTGCTACTTGATTTCCCATCAAAGTATCTGCTTATTATCTGCTGGTGATGCAATGGTAACCAAAACCCAGCAGTTCTTCGGCAACAAACATCATGTCTTGTCTTTTCTCAGTCTGTATGTACCTTTCACACTCAAAACTCTGTTCTGTTCCTTCTCAGAGATAGAGGTCATAAATACCCTATCTATGCAGTCTTGTTTTAGGCTGTAGTGTGTGGAGACTCTAGGGAAAGGAAAAAAAGGCCAAGTTTTTTTTTTACTTTAGAATAGAAAAAGCAGGCAGAGATACACTCACTGCTACCACCCCATGTAGTGTGTTATTACAGAGTCCAGACCTCATCAATCAACCTCACCTTCACCTCCCTTTTGCCGGCACCACTTAGCTCTCCGGCCGGTGGTTTCAACTAGTACTAAATTTTTTTTAAAGAGTTTCGTTATCCAATTCTTGATTGGGAAATTATATGTATGTAACAAAAAAGATAAAATATACCAAAAAGCAAACAGTAACCAAAACAGATTAGATATCTTCATTCATTTCAATGTACTACTAGTACTACTAATTACAGAGTAAAATCTGATCAGACAACTTGAACAGGAAATCTAATTAGACCATTACCATGGAATTACAACAATCATTAATTACCACCATGGGCTGTTACCCAACTCCTTCCCAAACCTTTCAGAAACATTCATGATCTTCCTCTTCTTGATTTTGGTTACATCATAACCCATTTCTTCAAACCCTTTAAACTCTTCAGAAAAGGTCTCTACTTGGGTTAGGAAAGTAGCAGAATCAACCAAGTTGTGAAATTTCATGACAAGGTTCAAGAAAGCAATGTCACAACCTAGTTTCATACCTTCTTTGAGATTCTCACTTTTGAAATGATCAAGTGGGTTGAAATGGGGTGATTGTGGTAGTGCTTTGAAAAGTTGTTCATGGAAAAGTTGAAGTTCAGGAGTTAGAGAAGTAGTCCTATTGTACACTAGTGGGGTGTTCGAAGGACCAGGAGGTAGTGGTGGTGGTGTGGGTGGTACTTTTGGAGATGATGAAGAAGAAGAAATCTTCAATGTTAGTTTTCCACTGGATGATTTGTTGTTTGATGCCATTGTTGCTTTGGGGGTGTTTTCCTCTCAAAAGACTAGTTTATACTGAAGAACAAAAAATACTGATTTTACTGTGATATGAAAGGACTCTGAAGAAGAAGAGAATGGGGTTGTGTTGTGGTTGCTTAAAAAGAAGAAATTGGGGGGGTTCTTGACAAGAAGAAGTAATGGGGGTCTGTTCTGCCATTCTGGTGTATCAGCAATAAATTTACCTTTAGCTATGTATGAATGGATGAACCAGCTAATAAGACAGTTTTGAGGTCTTTTAACTTACTTGACCATGATAAAATGATTCTCTGTTGCAATACTGATGCCCATCATGTGACGAGCCAGCCTATGAAACAATACAGACTTGTACTATGAATCTCTTTCTCTGACAGACCTTGCATACATACATGTCTAATGTGTGGCATTGCTTTGAAGTTTGATTTTGAACTTTGAAGGAAGAAAGGCAAACAAGTGAACCATGATTTTTGTATGCACACGTATTGGTTCAGCTCTTACTGGCCTGGTTTTCATGATCCTCCTAAGCCTGAGCCTCCTTAGTTTGTCAGGCTTTTCATACTCTTAGCACAAATTGA
>JAJJMA010202488.1:0-24420 GCA_023529015.1 Papaver nudicaule | reverse complement strand
TAAAAGGCTTCTTAAAACTGGGTCTGGCTTAAGATTTTCATAGGGTAGTTTGCCATGCACAAAGCTATGATATTCGTCATAGTCGAATTCATAACCAATAGCCTGATGAGGAAAAATTGGGAATTCAATTAACAACAAAAAATCTAATGCAGCTAGCTTATCCGTAAGCATGTACATATAATATTGTCAAACAGAAGCATTGGAATCATATATATCCTTATCCCTGCCATTGATGTGCCATATGTCTTGTACAGATAATTACCCAGCTCAGGTATTTTGCTCTCCTCTATGCCGAGCTTCTCATGCATATAATCTAAAAACCAAAAGAGGCATCCGTATGTGGTGGGAAACCGTAAGTAACTCACTGTGTTTGCACAATTACAAAAGAAAAAACATGTAACTAGCGTGAATTTGTACCTGCAACATTTTTGGTGATGAGGTCGTTCATGCCAGAACTGAATGGGTAAAGGCAATCATCTAGATCTGAAAGTTAGAGAACGTTAATCAATATTAATTAACCTCACAAGGATAATCCATGTTAAAACTGTAAGATGCGCATCTAATGAAATTGAAACCTTACCGAAGAGAAGGCAGTCATATTTAGGACTTTGGGGTTGTTGGTAAGCCATTCTGATCTCGGAAGCTACACAAGAAAACAAACAGAAGTAAGCTCAAGTATGTTTGGAGTGTACATTTGAAGATTCACAAAAACTTTGATAATTATGAAAGGCGTTCGAAAGGAAGAACAGGTTAAGGCAAATTTAGTGACAATGAGAGCCTATCTATTAGTCTACTTTATTATGTTTTGAGTTGTGCACGGCGTTGCACACCCACAAAACTTAACGTGGTTTCTGAGCGAATCCAGATTTCAGTACCAACATATATAAAAGTCTACCCACTGAATCAAAAAGAGGTACAATCATGGCGGATACGAACGATACAGAGTGATCTAAGGAAAAGGTAATATCCCTTTCAGCAAAAGTGCATTTGAAATACAACTCATACAACACACAAATAGAGCTATCACTCTTAGTTTAAATGGATGAAAGCTAATAATATCAAGAGAGAATGGGCACTATTGAATGAAAAAGACCATCTCTCAACATTCAAAGACCCCAAACTGCAAGCTCGGAGCATCACTCTTAGTTTATCGGATTTATTGATAAAGATATACTACCATCTTTTGGAAATTATAGATCCTTTTTTCTTTTTGTGACTTATTAACATCACAACGCACATTCTTCCCCAATGAAAAGTAAATGAGATCTTTCACCAAAATAAATCAAATGGAAAGAAAAGTTCAATTATTTCTCTAAAATTTCTTTTTTCTCGTCTCGAGTGCAATTGTTTTCTCATGCATACTAACTTTGTAAGCGACTATAGACGCTGGTACTAATCCTGGTGGTTGAGCACCAGAGGCGACACTAAGATATAGCAGATTGCAAACCAACTAAGATTTTTCAAGATAAAACTTTGGAACATTGATCTCGAATTCCCAATGCACATTGCCTGAAAAATTCTGAAACAAAAATACAAACAAAAGAAGAAAGAAAGTATACACACCAGAAAATGAAACAGAGATATCAGAGTAGAGGAGAGAAGAGGAGAAAGGGGAAGTAAAATGACTCCTGGGCATTAGACTATATACTGTATCAAGATTTGTTGTAGTTATCGACTAGTCATTAATTGGCCTAGATTACGAATCATTAATGCCTCTATTTTTAGTAATGCATTCAGGTAACCAATTCCATGACATATATGAAGCTCTCGCCATCGTGTCCACATTCCATTTGCTATTAAGACAATACTTCCACCACCTTCATGGAAAAACAAATAAGCTAATGTTAGTGTTCTCTTACTGAAGTTCTTAATCATCCATTGACATTCTCATACACAAGGAAACAAACCCAATGCAACAACAGTTCAAGCATTCACACTAAGGACAAGGACAACCTAAAAGATATGTTTTTCATGTTTGTTTATAAATCTAAAAGTCATCAAACAGTTCAAGCATTCACACTAAGGACAAGGACAACCTAAAAGAAATGTTTTTCATGTTTGTTTATAAATCTAAAAGTCATCAAACAAATACTTCAACATACAAAAAAAAAAAAAATCCATAAGCTTCGTTAATGTGATTACAATAACCATACCGCGTCAGACATGCCACAGTGAAATTCGGTGACGGAGTTACCTCAACCAAGCTCTTGAGCATGCCCATAAGCAATGTATGATTTTGGTACGTTTCAAGGATTTTTTGTGTGGTAGCTTGGTGGCAAGATTAAGAAATCCAGAATTAGGATTTTTATAGTCCTAGTAAGGCAAGGATTTAACAAATTCAGCACAATGACGTGGCAACCGCTCCTCAAACATATCAGATGGAGGCCAATCTTTTAATTTAAGCATCCTAGGCCACAGATTTTGGTGCATAAGACCTTCCGAATAGCCTTTCAAAAAATGCACTATTTTAACCTCAACCTGCAAGTCATAAAAGAAAAGACATCCACATCACATACTAAATCTTTTTTTTTACTGCTAGGAAATTAAAAATCCTGGGTGCAGATATAGAAAAGGGTTGATAATTTAGAAAGCTCTATCTATGCTGATGCTAACCTCACACAATCCCATACAATCCACAGCTGTCACTTCCGAGTGAGCCGAACCTTACATCGTCCTAGAGATAGTTTTCTCCCTCGAGGCTTTGGACATAAGTTCTGACACCCAGAGAACCTGCTCTTGGAGCAGTGGTTTCTCATCCGCCTCCCATAGGGAAGGCTCAGGATCGATCCCTGATAAATGTAAAAATAGAAATAGTGGGTTGGGGGCAGTGGGGCCACCCAGCCAGTATAAAAAAAAAGTTCTGGCACCCGACTAAAGAGAGTAATTTTGGAGATTCTCAATGGAATGCCAACCTGGTCTACATCAAGAGACAGAGAAATAGATTTAGATTAGTCATTTAAAAAAACTAAATTTGAAACTGATTGCATTAGTTCTTTGATACTTAATCTAGAGATAATAAAACTTACAAAAACAATACCACATCCATTATAAAAATTCCACAATCATCCTTATAAAAATCCCAATTCCGAGTTCGCACAAACCGATTCATTAAAATCAACCATTTTGCCTCTGTCTCTCCAGGGTTTGTGAGATACAAAACCCATAATCCAATTATAACCCATTCACTAAATGGTGGTATCAAAGATAACAGTGATGGTGAAGAAGATGGTTAATGGAGGAAGGCAGGTATGTGCGGCCGCTGGTTGTAGTTTTCGGTGGCGAGTTTTTCATAAGGATTTCACAAGGAAGGTGAACTTAACAGAACCCTAAGAGCATCTCCAACAGTGGGTGGAGATCTTAATTTTTATTGCCACATAAGATCTATGATCCAATATTTATTAAAATCAATCTCCAATAGTGGGGTTTTTGAGTTTAAGGGTGTTGACATGGACTACAAAAGGTGTTTGAGAAAGTCTTAACTAGACTTTCGGAAAGACCCTCAATTTTACTTATTTTCCTTTAATAATTATTTTAAATTAAATAACATCCACTCTTGGAGATTGTTTACTAGTTTTTAGGTTAATCCATATAAAACCTTCAAAATAAAGGTCTAAATAAGCCCTCAACATAAGATTTTTTTCACCCACTATTGGAGATGCATAGGCAACACAAAATGGCCCATGAGACCAGGCACGGGATTAGCCCATATATGTCGGTCATGGTGGCCCACTTGGTAATTGGTATATGCTCCATGGAAACCTTCAGGTGATGAGATTACTTTGGACTAAGTCAACAAATCAAATTTGCAAGTGTGATAAGATGGAGTCCAAATTAACAAAGTGGAGAAGTGTAAAAATGGCCGAATCTGGAAGAGTAGTATAGTTAAAAAACATGTTGAATGCAATTCCAGATCACCATATGACATCCTTCAAACTCCCTTGTGAAACCATCAAGAAAATAAACTCAACACAACATGCATTCTTACGTAACGAAAAATCCGATAGAAGATACCACTATACTTCTTGGACCAGTATGTGCAAGCCGAAAGAACATGGTGGTCTTGGTTTTAGATTTCACTTCAACAGGGCTTTACTTGCAAAATCAGCCTGGAAAGTATGCATTGACTTTTCTTCTATTCTCAAACAATCATTATCGGCAAAAAATACTTCGCAGATGGCAACATCTCAGCTGAAGGAGAAGTCTAATACGAATATGGTCATGGGGGAGTATGTGCCTTTCATACAGAAATTTATAGTTTGTTGGAGTGTCAGTAATAGAAGCAAAATCCAAATCACTAATCCGCATTCGTTCGTCCGTTGCTCACCCCTACAATCAGTGGAAGAGGGTGTCTGCGGAACGCATTCAGTTAAGTTGAGTCTTTGGAATAAGGGAAGTCTGAGGCCCAATAGAACATATACGTGATTGAAAATGGTTAATGGGCCCGATGGAGTCATCTTGGGTGATTCTGGTGGGAAGCCCATAAGTGCGTATGCTTGGTCCTAAAACTTGCTATAGCTTATGGAACCGAAGCAGCAGTACAGTACTGCTTGTCCGTTGCATATGAAGAAGACTTGCAATAACTAATTTCTGGCAAAGCATTACAAGAACCAAAGGGAAGTGAAACCTATCGAATTCCCTGTATGCTTAGAGAAATTATTTGAAAAAGATGTGTATACGGGTTTAGTAAAGCAGAGAGATCCTACATACTACATACGATTCATGCTAATACACTAAAATGTTCGACAATTGTATCTTAATTACACAACATAGCCACATACCAACGGGAAAAAAAAACCAATATATTTGGAAGCACTGAAATCTTCAAGGGAAATCTCCGGGCCACTTGGGCCGTTTAAGGAAAACGCAGCCGCAGGACAAGTTAAAGCCCAAAATGTCTAGGTAATTGTGTATTCGCAGGATAAAGATACCAGAAGAAAGCAAGACAATAACAATGAGAACATTATGAGAAGTCGATCTTCTTCTAACCGCTATCTTGTAATTCAATTACGTGTAACACGAAGGAAAACAACATTCCTCCGTTCTATGTACCAAATTATCAAGAACTACCTAGTATACATGATGGATGTTAAAATAAAACTAGTTTCACTAGAACATACTCAGACTCGGTGTATTAAGTCGTACAAGACTCGGAACATACACACAAGATCAATGAAAATAAGACTTACTCATGAGAGGAGAAGTCATTCCGGCAAGCATTTTAACCAAATCATTGACAGGATTTCTAACTGTAGTTGAGATTGTAGACTTTAGTCCAGCAGACAAAAATGTTATCTTCTCAGTTACAAGTATGGCATTCGGGCGTACGACATTGAAACCAGAAGATACAAGAGCTCGGTGAGCCTCCTTTCGTGGCTAAGATGCATTTAGGTTATCAATTCTAGGACATTTATGAAGCTCGCAATTTGAAGTTTGCAAATGAAGGAGGAAGAGAATTGAGAACAATGTTCACCTTCATACCAAGGTCCATGGTTGTTTCCCAAAACATCCAGTTCAATTGTCTTTCTCTGTCATTTGCAAACTTCAAAGTTCAACTTATTAATCCATCTGCTCTAACGGCGATGCCGAAATTTTATGAATTTCATTAGCAACTTGCCTTAAAAATGTCATGAATAATATTGATGCTACAACAAGAGCTTTGTAAGGTATGCTCACTTTACTCATCCGAATGCTTGACACAGGGTCTCTGTTTAATAAAATGAGACAAATCCGTCAATTACACAATTTAGAAACTCTGCTGGAAATGAAATAAATATGTATCACATATTACAATTTCCCCCTTAACTAACTCCTGAGGGGCTTTTTAGACATACAGATTTTAGCAAATGAATGGATACAGATAAGAAATTGGAAATCAAGGCACAAAGGCTTTAGCAATGACTGTCTCTCAAGATTACGTGTTACTAATCATGATATCTGGAATCCTAATTTTGAAAATGAACTAACATTTGTACATTTTGAAAAACAATCTCAACCCTAGTACTCCCTCCGTCCCATATTACTTGAGCTATCTAGAGATTGCACAATTCTTAAGGCAATGAGGAGGGAGATTAAATATTTACTATTTTTTCCAATTATACCCTTATATATAACAATATAGTAAAATTTAGAAACGACATATCTCTCAAATTATGCCACATATAATTCTAAACTTTATGTCGTTGAAAAGCATTTTAAAACATCTACGTAACGAGTATAAACATGATTATAAGATTATACATATTTAATGTATCAAGATTTAATGATAATGAAGGGTATTATTAGAAATATGACTAATATATTTGGAATAGCTCAAGTAATGTGGGACAAGATTTTAAACTTACTAGCTCAAGTAATATGGGACGGAGGGAGTATTAACATTGATTTAAATTGCTCATTAAAATACTAAATTTAAAACTGATTTCATTAGTTCTTGATACTTACCAAAAGGGATAATGAAAACCTTTAATAAAAACACCATTTCCGAACCCGCATATACCGAATCATCCAAATCAACATTTTTCCTCTGTCCTTCCACGGTATATGAGACACAAAACCCAAATTCTATTTGTAACCCATTGTTCACTGAGGGGTGGTACTGAAGATAATGGTGGTGGTGGTGAAGAATGAAGAGGGGTTATTGAAGGAAGGCACGAAGATTGCAGATGCGCCGCTGCAACTGTTGGTGTGTTTGGGGTAGTAAAGTAGATCTAGCTGAACCCTAATGCGTTTATATAGGGAACACTAAATAGCCCATTAGACCAGGCACGGCAATGGTGGCCTACTTGGTAATTGGAGTATGCTCCGAAACTTAGACAACCTGTGCGTAAAGTAGAGGAATAGTACTTAGGCTCCCACCGTCACTCAATTGCCTTAATAAGCTGTTCCTCTCCATCGCCTTTCATTTCTATCTGAGTTGTTTTGAATCTTCTAATGCACACTCCATAAGCTTACTTTTATTTGTTCCTTGTGTAGGTAGCTTCCGAGATCAGAATGGCTTAGGCTAAGTCTAATGGGGATTCAACTTCCCTTAAAAAAACGCATGCCACATCAGCAAAGTAGAAACCTAAGTCTAATGGGAATTCTACTTGGGCGCTCAATAATTGAGCGCGAAAAGGAATATTCGCATCAACGCTATATCATTGAGCGTGAGTTCACTTTTTGGGCGCTACATGATAAAGCGCCGGATAATTTCAGCCATCAGATCTGGAACATATGTTATTAGCCATCAGATCTAGTGAGAATATTCGGTTGGGCGCTTTATTATTCAGCGCGGATACACTTTTTTGGCGCTACATCATTAAGTGCCTAAGTAGCATTTCAACTTCTACTTCCCTTAAATAAGGGAAGTAGAAGTTGAAGTGGGGAGAAACTGGAGTTTAGGCCACGCTTTTAAGGGAAGTTGAATCCCCATTAGACTTAGCCTTACAAACAATCCCAAAGTCCTAAATATTATTAGATTTATTAAGATTCAGAATGTGCATTCGGCCTCTACTACTCCCAACTGATAGAGGCCGAATGTTTAACTGTCTTCCACTATTTCAGCTTTTCTACCTTGTGCTTATTTGTGAATAATTGTTGTGTGTATTGCTTAATGTGTTGAATTCTTCTTGTTTTAAGTTGTATGGTTGTTGTATGAGTTGAAATTGGTGTTTTGAGTTGAATTTATGACATATATGAGCGGGATGTTGTTGTGTTAATGTTTTATTTAGGGGTAGAAAGGGGAGAATGGAAGTTTCTCCGCATAAAGTAAGGGAAACACCGGTAGCTCGCAATCCTGATAAACCCTTGGGTGCCGATCATAAGCTCAAAAATCCGGGTCCCGTGGTTATCCGTGAACCATCATCTATGGGGAGAGAAGATGAAGATGTTGAAGAGCTGCCTCAACAATCAAAAAAAGGAAAAGAGAAGGTAGTTGCTACTCGTAACATACACAGTAATGCTCCTCCAAGGCACTTGTTATTAGACCCTAGAGATAACTAAAAACTCCATGGTCTTCGTGTGAGCCTAATGTAAAAAAAATAAAATCCGGCACAAATTGTTTTTCGTGTGAGCCGAATGTACAAAAAATGGAATTGCATCCAAACAAAATAAAATCCTGCACAAATTGTTTTTCGTGTGAGCCGAATGTACAAAAAATGGCATCCAAACAAAAACCAACAAGAACATTCGGCTCACACGAAAAACAATTTGTGAGGGGGTGTCCTTTTTTTAGATTCCTTTCACTTCTTCAACCCGGACCGTTGTTTCTACTTCTTCAATGTAAGAGTGCATTTCAATCAAATCATCATCATCCAAGTCTTCACTATCACCATCCGATACGTTACATTGAGGGATGCCTTGCTCCATGTGGTAAGCGGTCCATTCATCAATTCCAGTCTTGTATTTTTCATACCAATTACATGAGTAGTTTCTCTCTATGTCAGGCCAAAAGGTATGGGGATGCAATGGAGGTAGTGGGTAACTAGGTTGTATCTTGAGACCAATAAAATGGCATCTTCTCACATGCCCGATAAAAAGTCTCATATCATTCACATTGGCATCGCAAGGAGACTTAAGCGGTACATAAGTTTGACTCAAAGAAAAGGAGAAGAAATGTACCACGCAATTGAAGGCCTCCGCTATCAGGAACCCACATATTGGAAAATCCATCCAATGTTCATCTTGGATACTAGTGCCTCCACGTAGTCTCCTTCGAAATTGTATAAATTCAGCTATACTCCATTAACGCCATCACTCAACATTTTCTTATAGACATCCCGGTTGTTGCATAGTGTGATGTCTAACCTCTCTCGAATGTAGTTGCATTGATGCCAACTGGGTGTCGGAGAAAGCGCGAAGGGACCTAGTTTCTCGCCCGTTACATGGTACCCACAATTGCCATCCCCTTCAACATCTTCCATGCTTATAATATAAGGTCGGATGATCTCTGGAAAGTCGTCCATGTAGTTATCATATATCATGTCGAATTTACTACAAAGATTACCCGACTTATCCTTTGGTGCCTTCATTTTTCCTATTGCATGTTTTGTCTTGCGAGGTATTTCCTTCTCTTGTGGTGTCGACATCTTCTTACCCTTTCCCTTCTCTATTTCCAAGGTAGGTTGCTTAAGCGACGGTGGAGTGGGAACAAATACATTCTTGGGGATGACGTCTTTGAGAGTCTACTTCTTGTTGTAACTAGGTTGTGTGGTAGGTGTCATACTCCCCTTATTCTTGCCATTTCCCACACTTGATGGAGCTTTGTTTGACCGGTTCCTCTTCCTTGAGCTCAATACACTATATCTATCTTGTACCGGCATTCCCAACTTCTCCATTTCCTTCCTCTGCTCCTCAAACTTTGCATTGTGGTACTCAATACCGGATGGATCTCTTTTTGTGTAATCAATAGACTCTTGCAAATTCTTAGCTCTAGTTGCCTTCCTCGTCATACTTTGCTTCGTCCTACCCTTTCCCCTCCTAACCTCCGGTTCTTCCAATCCCTCACCGGTGTATGAATCCACGATCTGTACCAACTCGTGCAATAGAATTTCCCTTTGCGCCCGATTACTTCGCTTGTACTTTTCAATTGGCCTTTTTCCAACATCCGTCTCCTCAAAATCTTCGTCGGGATTATCAGTCGGATGAGGGGTAAATCTTAGTTGCTTCCAATGTGGATCAATATCCTGAAAAGGTATGAGATCGGGGTCTTCATAGTTGGCCATGATATGTCAACATGGAAGTCCCATCGATTCCATCAACATGCAATTACATTCATCGCCCGGTTGGATGTTGTGTTTGTCCTTCAACTCTCTCTCTTTCATCAATTTCTCAAGGCATAAATGTGAGACGTTATGAGTAAGGCCGCGGATCATCTTGTGGTCCCCATTCTCTTGGTGTTTCATCATCATATTCCATTCAAATGCCTCTAGGATCCTCCTAACATCACTTGTGAAATACTCATTGATTGAATCGAAGACGGAGACGAACGAGTCGACACAGCCAAATAAGTTCTTCTTCAATCAGTAATGAGACGCCTCCACCATGCTTGTGGCTTGGTTGCCGAAGTGTTTGTTTTCATTCGTAAAAGCGTATACAAACCGTTTTGCATGATGATCCAACAATTCTTTCTTCAAATACTTAATGACTTCCTCGTATTCTTCACCCCAACGATCAACAAACATTTCATACCTTGAGTTATAAATTCCATGGGTCGGTGACCAAACCAAATTATCCCACTCTTTCGAGAATAATCTATACTTTTCTTCATTCGCTTCAAACTTAGCAAGGAACTCCTTTTCCAAAGGCTCTCGTTGATCTTCTGGTGTCCTTTTAATCTTATCAATTTCACCCATCTTGATAGGTTGTATTATTGATTGACACTTTTTCTTCACACAATTCCAAATGTGATAGGTGCAAAGGAATTACACGGCGTCGGGAAATCCCTTTTTTATAGCCGCCATCAATGCATCTTCCTGGTCGGTCACAAAAACCTTGGAAAGCACTTCCGGATCGTAGAGCAACTTACATGCCACCAATGCCCATTCATAACTCTCGGCGGTCTCGTCATTCAAAAAACAAAATGACACCGTGAATGGTGCCTTTGTCGACGTATAGATAACTATGTTCAACAAGGGCATTTGATACCTATTGGTCTTGTACGTGCAATCCATCAAAAGAACTTGTGGAAAGCATATGGCCAATTGGACCATTGCCGGGTGGGCAATGAATTAATAAGTTCCTCACTCTTCTCTTGTGATCCAAATCCTTCACACCGTGTAGTTGTGTTGCTCAAATAACCACATCAATTGTTGAATCACACCCCTACCTCGGCAACCCCTCCTTTTAATTGTAGCTATTGCATTGTATACTTGTTTCAATCTACTTTTGTTCTCCGGGTTATCCTTTTTCAACTTCCTTAGTATTTTTATGGGGGCGACACGTAAGTCCGTCAACTTCTCAATTTCCTTGTATTCATTTGGTTTGAATGCTCCGACTTTGTAGTGTCCGTGAAGGTCATGTGGATGTTAGTGATTATGACGTCAATCCATGTTTGGATTCATATGCCACAATTCTTCGGTACGGTTGTAGTTAAAAACTACCTTGAAAGGGCAATTCGTCTTCCTCGTCATTGTCTTGTACCTTTGATCCGTCTTCCCGGGCTTACGAAATTGCTCCTTCGTGTGTCTTCTCACCTTGGTGCTTAACCCACTCCTCTAACAAACCATCACTAACCGCCATTCCTTGCTTTCCCTACCTTTTACGAGCACGCCCATTATTCTCTTTGCATGTTCTACGATCCTATCTCGGCATTAATTCGTCTCTACTTTTCCAAGTCTACATAATCAAATCGAAACAACTAAGACTTTGCAATACAATGGGGTTAAGAATAAGAGAAGAGTGAAGTAAAAAAAACCTACCGAGTCGAGAAAAGGTAGAAAATGATCTCTAGTATCTTCGTGAATGGTCTGTAAGGAATCCACGGCGGTTGTTTCGATACCACCCGGAACAACCTACAAGAAAGAAAAACATGTAAGCATGCAACATTCGGCTCTCAAACATTACACGCTGAATCCACATTCGGCCCATAAACTGACTTATCGTGTCAACCGAATGTGGCACTGTAAAATTCGGCCCCTATTAGAAGTCATATTAACAGCCGAATACACATTCGACTCTCAACCGTTAGAGGCCGAATGGGTATTCGGCCCATAAATTGAGTTATCGTGCCAGCCTAATGTGAAACTGTAAAACTATATTTCAAATTCAAGTTGAGGTGGCTATATTCGGCCCCTATTAGGACTTACATTAGCAGCCGAATGTGCATTCGGCTTGTAATAGGTGGAGGCCGAATGTGCCTTAATATTACATAGAAACTCAACATTCGGCCCTTATTATGAGAGCCGAAGTGTTCTTCCTCTGGGACATTCGGCTCTCATAATAGGGGCCTAATTAGCCTCTGATGAGACATAAAAGTCTCACCTTTAGCTCGATTTTGGCCATAGAAAGGTGATTAAACATGATATTGAGGTATACCTGTGTATTTGAAGCATTGGGTTGATCATACAAGTGCTCATCTTCCGGATGTGGGACAAAAAAATAGTCGAAATTGTTGTTTTGGTCTTGAGTTTCCGGTGGAGCCAAAACGATTCGTGACGATGAAGAATCTCCCATGACCGGATTTATCGCAACGGGAATCGTAGGTTTCTTACGTGGAGGTTCACCAATGTTATCCCCCCCAAACATCTCACACAACACACAAAGAAAACAAAAATCACACAAAAAATCTAAGTTTTTCTTTTTTTCCCTCTTTTCTTCTCTCTCAACCTAAAAATCAAACCCAAAAATTTGATTCTCTCTCTCTAACTTATCTAAACACCTAATCATATACCTAACTCTAATTTTATTATTAATTCTAATCAAATAATTAGGACTAATCAATTAAGGGTACTTTGGTATTTAAAAAAGTTGAAAAACTAAGGGGGAGTACCAAAATGACTAGTGGAGGTACCAAAGGAGATGATGCAGAATTTGTGGAGGGCTCAAAGCACGTTTCTTAAACCAGGCTGTCCACGAAACTCTGCATTCAGTAGGGGTGAGCAACGGATGCACGGATGCGGATTAGGGGTCATCCGCACCCAATCCGTCAAATGGTGCGGATTAGGAATTGGAACCGTGTCCGCACCCATCACCCGCGGATTTGTGATCCGCGGATTTGCGGATTTTGCGGATTGGGTGCGGATTATCCGCGGTTTTCTGAGGAAAAGAAACAACAGAAATTGAACCTCAAAACAGACGAATCGATAAAAAGAAATTCAAATGAAAATCAAGTTAGGGTTTAACAACATACTGATTTCGATTACACACAAGAATCAACAACCCAATTTCGAAATCGAAAAGCATAAAAATCAATTTCACTGAGCTTACCTAATGAGATTCTTAGATGTAATACCAATCAGTGCCCAAGACAGAAACACCAATTAAGATTGCAATCCCTACTTCCATTTATTTAAATTCCACAAGCAGTGCTCCTTTGTAAACAAAAGTCCCAAATCGATCGAGAATAGTAAACATCCCTGGTTCTGCGAACAGCAAGCAAAGATGGAAGGAAGAGCCGAAGATGCTGAACCCATTGTAGGGGCTAACAGATACATTTTATCACCAACTAAAGTTTCCTTAACTGAAACATTAAATTGAGCTCCATTCATATATCTCTAAACTCAGTTCCCATAAATTTAAACAAAATTACCAAATGAATGAAAATTTTAAAGCACTAGTAACTGTATGCTCATAGGTTTCAGCCAAACAGATCCAATAACATAAATTCAAATAAACAGATCAAGTTTTATAGAGAAAGAGAGACATACTTGTAGAGAGGATCAGAATCACCAGGGCTAGCATCAACGAAACAACACAAAACTCCTAATAAAACAACAACAACAAACCAGTAACCATTCTTCTTCATATCGATCCAGTAATCAGAAAACAATCTGTAGCTAGGAGAAGTGGAAAATCAATCAAAAATGACACAGTTTTATTACTGAACCAGACATTTTTACTAATTAGATTGAGATGAAGACGATGATAATTTGAGATTTGGAGAGAAGAAAAAAAGAAGAAGAGAGAAAATAGATCAGAGAGTTCGAGCGGAGAAAAAGATGAGAAACTAAAATCAAAGCCTTAGCATAGAATATTTCCTATACTAACCTTAACCTTGACATATTTTATACTCCCTCCGTCCCACATAAATTGAGCTAGTTCTATTTTGATTTTGTCCCACATAAATTGAGCTAGTTCTATTTTATACCATGAACTTTCAAAACTACCCTTCCTAAATTAAAAGAAGAGTGGTCCCATGAGAGAGAGTGAAGGTAGGATAATAACAATAGTTGAGGGGTAAACATGAAGAAAAAAAATCTCTCTCTTCCTTGCCTTAATAATTGTGCAAATCCCAACTAGCTCAATTTATGTGGGACGGAGGGAGTATATTACTAGTATTACCTACGGATTAGCTGATTATCCGCGGATTTGAAATTTCACCCGCGTCCGGTCCGCCAAATGGTGCGGATTGAGACATGGATCCGTGTCCGGCCCAATAATTCAGTGGATTGGGTTTCACCCGCATTTTGCGGGGCGGTTGCGGGCCGGATTTGCGGATCCGGACTTTTTGCTCACCCCTAGCATTCAGTATTTCAGTTGAGTCTTCAGGCTAAGGAAGACTGAGGCCCAGCGGGACATGAACATGATTCACAATGTTAATGGGCCTGATGGAGTTGACATTTCGACTACATGTTAGCAAAAAGCCGAAGAATGTAGCAACTAGCTACAAAGCTGTTACCAAAGAGTCAATTTGGCTAATTTGTATTTCCTACGTAGTATCAAATGAGACTTGTAACTCGGCGGTGGTCTTTCAGCGACTGATACGAGTTCGGCAATCAAAAGGTTTGGTCAATCTACTTGATTCTCTATAGATGGAACACCATGCACTCAAATCTTACTTCAACTGAATGGAACAGTATCACAAACAATATACATAGCTTCATGAACAATTATGCCAACTTATGTAGTCTTAGATTATGCCAACTTATTCACAAACAACTTATGCACTCTATAGATTTGTTACTGTTATCATCTAACATCATCTAACATTAAGTTATCCACATACATATATTTAGCAACATACGAGTATTGTCCATTGGTGCGTCTTACATGCAAACAACAAAGCAAGAAACTTGTTGGACGACAGATCCATTATCCTTCAGGCTTCAAATACTCTAATCGTCTCCTAGCTTTCAATGAAAGCTCCCTCCTCCGATATGGAATTTCTTGGAAATCTTGGAAGCTCACAGCATTAATATCACAACAAAACTATTTCCACAATTTTATATCTAAGGTTGCAGTTCAAGGGATCACAATGATAAAGGTTGTTTCCTTTATACCACAACAAAACTTTGTTTTCTTCTGCAAGGGCAAACAACCGGATCACAGTCAGCAGCCTTGATGTCTAAGTGATTGTGTATTAAAATCAAACTAGTTTCGACTCAGTGAATTAAGTCGAACAGGACTTGGAACATATACACAAGAATCAATGGAAATCAGAAATATTAGACTTACTCATGAGAAGAGAAGTCATTATGGCAATCAGTCGCCATTGTAGGTTTAATCCGGTGGACAAAATGTCATTCTTCTCAGCTATGAGTATGGCATTTGGGCGTTCAACACTGAAACTAGAACACAAGAGAGCTTGGTGAGCCTTCTTTCGTGGCTAAGATGAATTCTTGTTAACAATTCCATGACATTTATGAAGCTTCCACCTTCGTGTCCCGAATCCAATTGTTCTTAAGACTATACTTTCAAAACCTTCATGGAAAAACAGATAAGCTAATGTTAGTGTTTCTCGAATAAAGAGTTGCATGATGTGCATCTAGAGGAGCTAAGCATTAGTAGTTGACGAATTGTTATGAATTTGCTGTAATTTGTGAACATCGGAGTATTAGATTATAAATGTTCCTTGTTTACAAATGGATGTCTTTTCTAATAGTGAACGACATTGAGTTTGTCGCTACTATTGGCTTATTATCTCATCTGAATAGATTACATTTTGGTTGTAACAATTTGGATTGTTCTCTGACTGAAGTTCTTAATCATCCATTAACATTTTCATACACAAGAAAACATACCGCATTGCAGCAACAGTTCAAGCATTTAGTCATGTTGTGTATCATGTTTGTTTATAAATCTAAATGTCATCAAACAAATACTTCAAACAAAAAGCTGAATTAACTTTTATCATTTGGTGGTTGCATATAATACCTTATTCTGTCTGTAAGGCGGCAAAAGAGTAATTTTGGAATTCGATTCCAAGGTATACCTGAGTGTCACTGGTACGCCAACCTGGCCTGCATTAAAAGACAAAGGAATAGATTTAGATTAGTCATTCAAAAAAAACTGCAGATATTAGCAACCATTAACTGCAGATAATCTGGAATCCACATTTTGGAAAAGAACTAGCATCTGCACATGACAGTTTCACACCAGGGACAACCTAAAGGAGAAATTTTCAAAATTTAATTGTCATCAAACAAATACTTCAAAACACAAAGCTCAGTTAATCATTTGGTGGTTTCAGGATATATTACCAAAATACAGAGGAACAGATTCACCATGGTATACAGAACCGGTCTACAATAAAAGACAGAGGAACAGATTTAGATTAGTCATTAGAAATTAAATTTGAAACTGATTCCAGTAGATCTTCTTTGATACTTACTCTTCCGCTAATGAAAATAATAAAAAGAGCAGGATATCCATCGCAAGCACTCTACAATCATCTCCATGAAAATTCCAATTCCGAGTTCGCACAAACCGACTCATCCAAATCAACCTTTTTCCTCTGTTGCTCCAGGGTATATGAAATACAAAACCCATAATCCATTTATAATCCATTCATCAGGTGGTGGCAGTGAAGATAACAGTGGTGGTGGTGGTGAAGAAGATGGGTAACAGTGGAAGGCAGCTATGTGCCGCCGCTGGTTGGAGTGTTTGGTGGCTGTGTTTGAGTTTTGATAAGGAAGGTAGATTCATTTAGCTGAACCCTAATGCGTTTATATAGGGAACACAAAATGGCCAATGAGACCTGGGTTGCACGGACTCGGACACGGAGACGCGGACACGACACGACACGGACGCGGACACGAGCGAGGTCTCAAAATTGTAGGACACGGACACGTTTATATATTTAGTAAATATATAATTTAACTATACTAATATATGAAATTAATGATAGGAGAAGTAGTATAAAATGCTGAAAATATACAACTTACGCACAAAAGCGTGAATGACTCAATGGTTAAGCTCCTTAGGTGGGATTATGACCTTGAGAGTTCGAATCTCAAGGGAGAATATACTAAATTATCAATTAAAGTAGAGAGTTGACTGAGTTGACCGCGTCGTATGCGTGTCGTGTCCGTGTCCAACACGAGTCCGACGCGGACTCGGGCCCAAAATCGACGCGTCTGTGCAACCCAGAATGAGACCGGGCACGGGATCCGCCCATATATGTCGGTCATGGTGGCCCACTTGGTTATTGGCCGACCTTGGGAGGCCTCTATGTGATGAAAATTGTCACCCATGTCAGTTACGTTTTATGTCCTGAAAAACTGAAATTTTTTTGTTCTCACAATTTCTTGAAATTGAGATGAAATTTGAGATAATCAACAAAATTGTTAACCAATTTCCATAGAATGTAATCAAACAGACAAATTATATGATCAAACTTCTTCATAATATACATTAAATCGATCGGAATCGATCAATTTCATCATTCATTATACAAAAAAAAATAAAAATATCTCTGCCCATTTCTAGAATTTAATCCAATGGAAGATTTTATACTTCAACCCATTGACTTTCAGATCGAAACATCATCAGATTCAATCAAAACATCATCATATCGATCAATTTTAGAAGCAGAGAATGAAATTTCAGGGGTACAGTAGCAGAGATTCGATTGATTAACCAACAAAGAAGATGAAGTAGTTTCCACCCAACCTTGAGCGCGCCCCCCTACCGGTTCAGTGAGCCGACCCATTGACCTGTATTACCGAGTCATTTGTGAACAGACTCAGTCTTTACAAGATTTCAGCAAAAAAAAAGAAAAAAAAATGAGAAGAACGAACCTATATAGAAGGGTTTTCATTAACTGAACATAAAAAATGAAATAAAATTTACAAGTCCTCCGAAACCAATAGCAAAATTAGCATCACCACTGTCAAGAAGTAATTAGTAAGATTTTGATATATTTCGACAATTGTCCCTCCAGTTGATTAGAAAATCTGAATAAACCAATACGAAGTTGATCATAACACAAATCAAAATTACTCAAGCAATGATGGATCTTTCATTTGAATACGGCTTGACATAACATTTCCCATATACATACTACCCAAGAATCTTTGTTTTCATTGATTCTACAAGAAATGTAAACAGAGAGAAATAATGAAGGAAAGAGAGATGAAGATTAAATGAGTTATTATCCATGAGTATGTTTTTTTTTTTTTTGATAAGAAAACCTTAGATTAATCAAAATAAAGGGTACATAAATTTGGTAATCTCTGCTTGAGAAGACCAAAGAAAAGAAAAAACTAGAACACCGAATTCTCTGGAAGAAAACGGTGTTGGACTCGCTAAACCACCGTATTCTCTAGAAGAATACGATGTTGGACTCGCATATGTTGCCTCGTTAAAAACCTTGGTTAAAACCTTTAAGGAAAAGAGTACAACGCGATATGTCCGACTTAATAAACTAATAATGGGATTACAATTGAAAACTAAACAGATATAAATCTTTTGCAAACTAAGGAAATTCATTTCTCCTTCGGTACCCAATGAGAAGTCTTCTAATGCTGGCGGCATGTTTAAGTCCACAAACAAGTTGTGGAAAGTGAGCTCCTCAGCCCATGATAAAACTATCAAAGTAGTTGTTTCCTGCGCCCTTCTAATCACCTCATGAGTGGTAGAAGTGTCACGACGACGTATCCAGGAAGGGGGGGTCCTATAGCTGATCGCGGATGGCTGAAGCATTGCCACAATCAAGGATTTGTTTGGCGTTGTTTGTAGGTTCATCTGCAAGAGAATACGTCTACTTGGGTCACCAGTCCAAAGTGATGGTTGGGGTTGACTTGCGTTGCCCGAGGATTCACCATCCCTAGTTTTAACATGGCCAGAATTGATTTCAACATCATGCTGTTTCACAGGAGTCTTCATTTCCCTGTTCAAAGAAGAGATACAAGTGTAGAATAGACAACAAAACCATATACTATCTAGGGTCGAAAGTCTGACACGATACATGATAAATAAAAGAAACTTAACCTAAAACAAAAGTACTAAGAACGAGACCAGAGGCCCAAACAAAGGATAACACTATCAATAACTATAGCAAAAAGCAAACAGGACAGAGATCCTGTAAATTAGGCTACTAAAGATTAATTAACGGACTAAAGATAAAAGAAAGAAGTTGCACCCTAAAATTCTTGCAAAAACTTAACTAAGGAAGTTAAAACCAATGAGAATTAGTGAACTTGAATAATATGCATCATTCCAAACACTAAGAATATAGCAAGGATTAACGACTAAAAGTAAAGGAAAAAGAAGAAAACAGGCCCCTATGTAGCCAAAAGGAGCTGCGATTCCGGTCAGACGGTAGAAGTATCAGAAAGATGCCCGAGATTGATGGGTTAACCAGAATACTACCCACCCAAGGAAGCGCTTTACAGGTGAAGACAAAGGTGAAATTATTCTAAATCTAAAAACCGGAAAATGAAACTAAATACAAAAGAGTGAAAGGAGAAAGAAGAAAACCAGATAAAGAGTAACAAGCCTTTGGGACCGGAAAATCAGCGGAACGGAGGTGTAGATCTGAGAAAAATGAATGAAGAACTAACAATGATCTAAAATGATACAAGAGAAGGTTGAAAACACTACCTAACAGTAATCACTGTACTTAACATCTAACTAAAAACTAATTTTTAAAAGCTAAAATCCATCTCACCTAACAAACAAAAAGAAGAAGCGATCAAAACTCATTTAACCGATAGATTGAGAGACCCATTACAATAAACTAACTAGAAAAACAGCCTAATTAATCCTAATCATACTTAAATGCATCAATAGACCCCAAACTTTGATGACAAAAACTAGATCTAGCTTAAGACTAATAGCTAACAGATAAAATAAATGAGAGAAAATTGAAACCAAGTAGAATGATTTTCGGAGCTTGAAAGAAAAGAAAGAGAGCAAAATCATTTTAGATTCTTTAAAAGATCACACAAACCAAACCTACATACTGTATTAGATATCAAAAAGGTCAAATATTAAAAGCATAGAAGACAGAAAGGTTTTGAAGAGGTCAAATATTCATAGCACAGAAGGCAGAAGAGTTTTGAAAAGGTCAAATATTCAAATCAAAGAAGACAGAAGGGTTTTGAAGACAGATCGGAGCTGATGGAGAGAACAACAGAAAATGACTCTAAGGTCCAACGCAAAAACAAGATACAAAATAAGGTAGGCCAGATCTAGAATGAGTGCTAACTAATGAGCCCGTGTCTAAGGATTTTTCTAATAAAAGTTTTCAGATCTACAAAAACAGGACAAAAGATTAAGATTAAAAACTAAAGAAAGACACCAAACATTGAAAGAATCGAGGCTAACATCAAAGAGAAAGAAGTAGAGAGAAAAAAAATAAAAGACTAAAGATAAGGTACAAGACTAAAGTTTTTTCCAAAAGCAAAAAAGTAGACCAAACATTAAAACATAAAAAAGGCCGGATCAAGCAGTGAAAGAAGCATGAAACTTTGAAACAGAGCTATAAGAGAAGAAGAAGATGAAAGAAGAGAAACTATTTTAACACAGACTAAGAAACACAGAAGCAAGAAAAGAGAAAAGAAAAAACTAACAGATCTACAAAAATAAAAGAAACAACCAAAAACAACTGATCTACTCATGAAATACTAGTGTCTACATACTCAGATCCGTTCCTTAATGCTCATGAAATTTCCTTACCCAAAGACTTATCAAAACGTTTACTCAGCCATAGAACTGAGATTCAAAAAGAATTTTTGAAAAAACAGAAAAACACTATTTGAGAGAGGAGAGAGAAAAGGAAGAGCTATGAGTTTTATTGAGGAGGACAATATAAAATAATTATTACCTATGTCTTTATCTTTGGGTTTTTTTAGTTCGATGCAAACAATGCGAGACAGATGTCTATACTATGTTAGAACTCTTTTAGATTTTGACACGTCTGATGAGTGATGATTGATATCAAAATCCCAAACTGTTTTATTGCCAAGCCTAACACGTGGGTAACTAGAAAGTCTTAGTTGACTCAATTACCTGGTGGTTGACCGTATACTATTGACTCAGTTATTTTTCTGGTTGAATGTCCGGCCGGTTTTTAGAACGTTGAGTGAAACGACACAGACACATCTGTGCATTCGAAGGCTTTAGTCAAATTAACTCAAGTTAAATATCTATCTTGAGCCTTGAGGGGTTGAAGTAAAATTTTGTAAAAAGGTACTATGCATCCAAAATAATTTGTACATTTACAATAGCTAAACCAATCCCATTTAAGAAATACAGTTGTGTTAATAGTTGTGATTTATTTATCCTGCATAGTTCTAACACTATTGGTCTTCACATGTAACAAAGTATTTCGCAAACATTTCACCTTAAGTCAGATTGCAATGCTATTATGCTTATACAAAGAAAAATAGAAATTAGAAAAAAACTTTGAGCTCAAATATATAACCACAAGTTGGGACTTAGAAGGAATGGAAACTAAACATAGCCAAAAAAGAATTTGCTTTCTCGGTCGGCCCCATACTGCTGCAGCAGTAATCTAGTTGGTATATGAAGAGATTACTTTAGACCCTAATTTAACAAATCAAATTGTAAATGTGATAAGATGGACTCCGAATTAACAAAGTGGAGAAGTGTAAACATGGTTGGATCTGAGAGACCAGTATAGTTAAAAACATGTTGAATGCAATTCCAGTTCACCATATGACGGCCTTCAAACTCCCTTGTGAAACCATCAAGAAAATGAACTCAACACAACATGCATTCTTAACGAAAAATCCAATAGAGGGTACCACTATACTTCTTGGAGTAATATGTGCATGCAGAAAGAACTAGGTGGTCTTTGTTTCAGATCTCTCACTTCAACATGGCTTTACTTCCAAAATCAGCCTAGAAACTACGCATTGACTCTTCTTCTATTTGGGAACGATCATTATCGGCAAAATACTTTGCAGATGGCAATATCTTTCAGCTAAAGGAGAAGTCTAATACAACATGGTCATGGAGGAGTAGCAGTTCAGATTTGCCTTTCATACATATTTTTTAGTTGCTGGAGTGTGCGTAATGGAAGCAAAATCAAGTCACTAATCCGTATTCGTCCGTCGGTTGCTCACCCCCTGCACTCACTAGAGAAGGTTGTCCGCGAAACGCATTCAGTTCAGTTGATGTGCCGTTTTTTGGACTGCAGATTTTTATTTGGGACTTCAAAACACTAAAACTATCCAAGGTGTATTTTAAGAGGTGACTAAATTATCCTACAAAATAACATTTTTATTTCATACCAAAATTCCATATATATACTTCATCTTCTTCATTATGTCGCATTATTTTTTTACGCCCCAATTCATTTTTTTACGCCCCAGTTTTTTTGTTTTACGTCTCAATTTTTTGTTTTACGCCCCAATTATTTTTTTTACGCCCCAATTCATTTTTACGTCCCTATTCATTTTTTTACGCCCCATTTTTTTTTACGCCTTATTTTTGAACATGGGGTTTTGTATATTTTTTATGAGTAACCCTGTTTTATTTCGGACTGCAGTCCCAAAAACACTAGATTTCAGTTGAGTCTTCGGATTAAGGAAAGTCTGAGGCCCAGTGGAACATATACGTGATTGAAAATGGTTAATGGGCTGAGTCTTCGGATTAAGGGAAGTCTGAGGCCCAGTGGAACATATACGTGATTGAAAATGGTTAATGGGCTCTGATGGAGTTGACATTTTCACAACATGTTAGCAACAGATTTTTTACGAACCAAGGAGTCACCTTGAGGTACTGATGTCGAATCCCGTAACATCTGTGCAACGGTTGTTGCACTTTCTAGCTGTTTCTAAATAATAGGCCACTTTGTGTAGATATGGGGGTTGTAGAGTCATCTTTCGCGATCCTGGTGGGAAAATTAAACTCTCCTAGTTAAACGAAAAATGTCATACCTGCTGCCTTCTTTTGTTGCATTTGCAATCGGTCCTGTGTAGTTCATAATTTTGATTATTTTTAGCTTGTATAGAGAAATATTCTTAGCACAGGCCATACTTTATAAACTCACCCACTTGAGAAGATTCTGCACCTTGGCCTTATAGCTTCCTCATCTGCAGTTGACCTCTGTTGGCTAGCACTTGCCCAACTGGGCTCTTCATTGTTACAGACTGCTCACCACGACAGAGCTCTTGCCACCAGTTTGCTTCCCTAAAGCTAGAAGAGACGACCTCTCTGCATAAAACCATAAACCATAAATACTTCATTTACATGCATAGACCAAACCAAGAGTTTCAGTCTCATTATACTCGAAACATCAAAGTAGGCAAGCAAACATCACATTATTTGTGCTAGGTATTTTCTTCAATCTTCAAATAATCTCTAATCGTCACCTAAAGCCTTCAATGAAACATCACTCCTCGCATGTGGAATTGATTGTAAATCTTGGAAGCTCGCAACATTATCATCCATAATTTTTTCTGAAGTTGCATTTTAAGGGATCATAATGACAAAGATTGTTTCACAACAGAACTTTGTTTTCTTCTGCAAGCGCAAACAAACGGATCATAGTCAGCAGCCTTCTGAATGTATTGTGAAACAGACTGGTGGCGAAGAAATGTAAAGTTATTATCTTGTAATCCAAGCATAAGAGAAGCAAATTATTATTTCAGCAGCAAACAAATTAAAGCCAAAATGTCTAGGTGATTATGTATTCGCAGGATAAAGATACCAGAAGAAAGCAAGACAATAACAATGAGAACATTATGAGAAGTCTCTTTTTGACTGCTATTTTCTAATTCAATTGTGTGTAACAGGAAGCAATCCAACATCTATGTTCCAAATTAGCAAGAACTACCCTACTGTACATGGTCAATATTAAAATCAGACATGGGGAAAAGTGGTAAACCGAAGAATCCTCACAGCAGCAGTCGTCACGGTAAGGGTAATAAGAGAGGGAAGAAGAAGAATAAGGAACCAGAAGACGTGGATTTGTTGGAAAAAGTAGATTTTGATTTAGATCCTTCATCACTGATTGAAGAAGGAAATAAGAAATTTGATGCCGGGGATATTGATTTGGCTCGTCAGTACTTTACCCATGCTCTTGATTCACTCGATGGAAACGCTGTTGTTGAGCGAGGAACTTGTCACAGCCGAGTAGCTGATTGTTTACTGCTGGAGGAAGAAATCGATTATTATTTGGTTATCGGTGAGTGTACCAAATCACTGTGTTGCCTACCCGAGGCTGAAAGTTATGATGCACTGCTAAAGAAGTTGTTTTATCAAAGAGCGAGCGCACTTGCAGAGCTGGCCATAGATGCACTATTCAAACTCCCCCAACAGAGTTCCTCGGGAGAAACTATTATTCCTCCCCCTTCTGGACAATCGGTGGTTTATAGCATAGAAGAATTTATTCGTGAAGGTAGGTCAATTCCTCATGAACTGGCAGGAATTAAACGTCGGTTTCTACAGCTCAGTGCATTAGCAAAACGTGAGGTTCAGGCCATATTAAATGATGATCCAGAGAATCCTGGTGCAAACCAATTAATGATATCCATAGAGCATTCACTTTCCAGTCGGGCAGGGGATTCCATTAGTTGAGCGAGGAACTTGTCA
>JAJJMA010202479.1:0-10429 GCA_023529015.1 Papaver nudicaule | reverse complement strand
GATGGTGGTGGTGGTGAGTTATTGGTTGGAAATGGAGTGGTGGTGGTCGGAAGTTATAGTTGATAACAGTGGATGGCGGCGATGGTGGTGGTCGGAAGTTATAGTTGGTAACGGTGGATGGCGGCGATGGTGGTGGTGCTGGTTGAAAATGAGGTGGTGATGGTCGTTTGTAATATATTGTAATGGTAAATGGTGGTGGTGGTGGTGAGTTATTGGTGAAAGGGCATTCTAGTTAAATCTCTATAAAAAACTGACTGTATATGTCTTTAAAAACAATAATTTAAAGCATCTTTTTAGATGCTGTCTTTATAAACAGTATCTTTTTATTTGATGTTTTATAAAATAAATTGTAAGTTTAGTTGGCTTATAGATAAAGAAACTAACAAAATTGCTATTTTGATGCCCCAAAATAGCAGGCATATTAAGAACGTGAGATCTACTCAAACAAAGAATCAAGAAAAGTGGTGGGAATTTGAGATAATTTATAATCAACCTAAACCACCACGGGGAAAGCTTAACAACTAACTTAAAACATTTGTACACCCTCAATTGTATCAACTATGTAACATGTAAATGCTTTCACATTAATTATCAAAAAAAAAAGCTTTCACATGTTCATGTGATCCAAATTCGTACTACCAATATATGAGGTTTCAGTCCTCTTTTTTTTTTTAAAAAAATAAATAATAAAATCTGATTTTGCGAAAAAAAAAAGTATCACCATGGTGGTTGTAAAATTAGTATAAGACCATCCTTAAGAGAAGGCATTATGGAGGCCAATTAGGCTACATTTCGGCTATCAATGGTGAACAGATTTGTGCACCAATATAGACATATCTTACCTATCGGTTACTCAATAACCACCGAGTTCGGTTACTTGGTAAGCGTTGCGGCTACTGAGTAATCGCCGAAAATCTTTTCTTGTTTGATTTGACATATATTAGATGATGATAATTGATTGATGGTGTCGGTCAAGGTCAAAGATTGACTTGGGAGACTACTCAGTAGCCGCTTGCAAAAATTCTAGGTTACTCAATAACCGTTTGTTAACCATAATGGACGCATTTTTTTTCACTCCTTACCTTAACTACATTGTGATGATTTTTGCTACTTTTTGAACACCATAGTGTTTACTCTAATTGACAAAATTCATCACCTGAATTTGAATTTCTCGTTAACCCATATGAATTTTATAACAAAGTTTTCATTCAAAAGTGTTTTGATTCACAATTCATTAAGCTCTTGTATTATCCATCCTCATGTCCTTCACAAAGGAGTAAATTTTAAGTTCAATCACGAAATCATGAGACGTTTAAAATATGAAAACTATATGTGTAGACGAGTCCAATAAATATCTATGAATTATTTGATTTGAAATTGTCATATGTCTCATGTGTAACATATGGTTGGTTGGTACTAATTGAAGATAACATGACATTACGCATCAACAACTCAGATTTCAGAGAGAATCCAATTACAAATATCATGTCGAATCGATAGTGTTTTGATCTTGTCAAGAAATTATTAGGTTTATATAATTAAGGTAGACAAAATTTGTCTGTTAGTTCTAACACAATACAATTTGCAAACTTATCTAGACAGTCATAAGTAATTGTCAACTAACATGAAATTTGTGTTGCTTAGGTTATGTGTCGAATTTGCATTTGAAGTAGATTTCCGTATCTTTGGATGTTTGGATGAATTTTGTGTTAGGTATTGGCTCGACCAAAGTCATAAAGGTTAGTCTGACATTGAATAAGCGGAGTTCAAGGTGGTACCTAATAAGTCATAAAATCTCCTGACAAAGTACCGAAGTCTTTTAAGATAAAAACTCCACACCTAATCTGACCCAGGTGATCAAGTGGGGACAGTATTGACACCATGTGATCGGGTCCGGAGTGGGTCCAGTAGTCATTTTGTGTGTTCATGTAGCCAAAATATTCTAGACAAGCTTTTATATTTGCAAGCCAAAGCTCTTGCCGTCTTGCAACTCGTCTTTGGTCACAAGCCAAGTTCACCGTGGCCTTGCTTGTGATGAAGCGTGTTTTTTGCAGCACTGCAGAAGTGCTGAAAAGGAGGGGATAGCTATGCTCTAACACTTGCAAATATTCGTATTTGCACAAGGTGTGATGTATAGTGTATACCAAGCTCACTATGAGCAAAAATGATTATTTTCACTCCCCTTTTCTTTCTAAGAAAGAAAAATGAGCCAGAGTGCAAATTTGGTGGTATAGCTTGGGATCCATAAATTCGATCCTTACATATAGCTTGGGATTGCCCACTTATAAATTTGGTCCATGCATTCAGGAGATTTGATTCCAAACTTTCAATGCTATGCCTCGTGCTTAATTAACTTGATCTTTAGTATACTCAATCGATATACTCGACGATTGGTGTGCATAAAGCTTGGCAGCTCAAGAAAAGCTTCAAAACCTAATTTGGGAACAACTTTGTTACTAGTTAAGGGACAAGAATCGCTTTAAAGATTAGGTAAGATGGTAATAAATTAAGGTAAGGTACCCAAACTAATTTTTGTTTCTACCAAACAAAATCCTTCCGAATGTCAATCAGTATAAAATCCTTTGATAATGCAACAACACATGTTCTTTTATCTTTGAGGAAAAAAAAGACTAAAAATTGTTGTTCTTTCCTTTCCAAATTCAATGGAACCTCCAACATTTGGAATAAAAATAATTTAGTACAGTTGATTTTTTAACATAGAATATTTTAATGCTCAAAATATTTTGTTGGAACTTATTCCTTATTTTCCTTGGTGATATCTAAGGAGCCATCAATTTTCCTTCACAAATTTTGACAGCTATATATTTTGTAAGTTTTATGAGATAAATAGTAGTGAGGCCGGTTCCAATGGAACGCATCAAACCCTCCCTTTGGCAATCCAACGTGGCCTAGCAAATCAAAAATGGGGCAGTGGTTATCGACGGTAATTATATCGACAGATGGTAAAATCATCGTCGATGGAATTTTACCATCGATCAGATCTCGCTCCAATCCAACGGTCTAATTCGATGCGCCTATTTAATGCACCCTAAAACGTTTTCTTCTTCACATTCTTCATCACATTTCTCACATCAAACACAATTTTACTCTGTTGCAATCAACAACTTCTGAAAAAAAAAAAAATTCTTGTTCAATGGAGTATGAACATGATTCTTCTGATTCTTCTGATGCAAAGAAGAATGATTGATTTTGATTCATATCAAAAAAGAATTCTTCATATGCTACAAGAAATTGATTACGACTCTGATGAAGAAAAAGCGCAGTTCGACACTATGTTGCAGGTCTATACCGGCGCAATACCAATGAAACCTGAGCCAAAAGCGGTACAGTGTAGGCGATACACTTACCGTGATCGGGAATTCTACCATGAGAAACTGATGCATGATTATTTCAATGAAGACTGTGTGTATTCCGACGAAGATTTTCAGCGTCGCTTCCGCATGCCCCTGCACTTGACGAAATTTATTATTTCGGAGCTTGTAAGAGTTGAACCTCGGTTTGATTATCAGTTTGATTGTCGTAATATTAGAGGTCATAGCCCAAAGCAGAAGGTTACGGCGGCCTTGAGGATTCTTGGTTACGGCTGTCCGGCAGATTGGGCAAAACAACTGCCTTCAACTATCTCTCGTTGTTTTGTGAAATTATGATTGATCATTTCGATTCAGAGTATTTGCGCAAGCCCAACCAGAAAGATATTCGAGAGATATTGAAGGTAAATACGGCGAGGGGTTTCCCTGGAATGCTAGGTAGTCTCGACTGCATGCACTGGGTGTGGCAAGGGTGTCCAACAATGTGGTCTGGTCAATACAAGGGTCACTACGCTAAGACAACTGTTATTTTAAAAAGTTGCGGCTACTGAAGATTGTTGGATATGGCATGCTTTTTTTGGTCTTCCTGGTTCGCAAAATGACATTAATGTTTTGCACAAATCGCCACTTTTCGAAGACCTTAAGAAGGGCCGAGCCCCCCATTAATTTCAATATCAACGGACATCAGCACAGTAATGGGTATTATCTTGATGATGGAATATACCCTAAGTGGTCAACACTGGTTCAAGCGTTTAGGGGAGTGCCTACAGGAAATACGGGTAAGGCAATGAGGCATTTCAACAGAATGCAGATGGACTTCAGGAAGGATGTTGAGCGTGCCTTTGGAATTCTGAAGAAGAAATTTGCTATCGTTTGTGGTCCTTTCCGTGGTTTGAGTCCCCGTGAAATGCATAAGACTATGCTCACTTGCATAATTCGCATAACATGGTAATCCAAGAAACTCGTCGTAATGAAATCTGGACCAACTATCCAGACGAGGATTTGAGGGAGGATGTTGTACCACAACGGGGAATGCCTGCAAGGGACTATGCGCGGATGACGAATCACATTCGTAATCCAACTTTGTACGAAAGATTAAGGAGTGATCTTTGTGCTCATCTTTGGGCAGAAGAAGGACGAAGAGTTGCTGGACATGATGGAGATGAAGAAGATGAAGATGGAGAAGTTCTTGCTCCTCGTTGGGAAATAGTTGCTGCCTTTGAAGATGGAGATGAAGATGATGATGATGATGAGGATGACGATTAAGTTTTTTTCTTTGTTTAGAGGATGAGGATGATGCTAGTTATTTTTATTTTTCCTGTCATTAGTTTTTGTTTTTTTTCGTTAGTATTAATGAAGATTAAAATTTTATATAACTAGAGTTTTTCATTAAAATTAAAATCGTAATTACATTAAAGGGTGTGCCATGCCCTTTATAAAATATAGAGCCGTGCCGTTCCGATATAATTAGTAAAAAAAGGTTTGACAAGGCCTTTTGCAAAAAAAAAAAAAAAAAAAAAAAAAAAAATATCCGATATAATTAGTAAAAAGGGTGTGCCATGCCCTTTTGCAAAAGACCATCCGATGATGATAACATAATTGTCGTTGCTGTTGAAAATTGGCAAACTGCCTTCCTTAATGATGATACTACACACTGCTGCCACTGATGATGATGATGATGCTGATACTACTGACGATGATGATGATGCTGATACTACTGGCAATGATGATGATACACATTGCTACCCTTGATGATGACGATGATACACATTGATGCCACTGATGATGATGATATACTACTGATGATGATGATACTACACACACTGCTACCCTTGTTGATGACGATGATACTACTACACACTGCTGCCCTTGCCGATGCTACCCCCCACTCCCTGTGAATGATGATGATGATGATGATGAACATGCTACTCGTCCGCCCAAGGGCTTTCCTCCTCTGCTTCAACGTCAGATGCATCAGCATTGACAGATGGTCCTTGAACAATGACTTAAGAGCGGAAAGACGTTCTTCCTCCATCTGGCGTTTGATCCGGTCGAAGTCCATCTTCCAGATGTACAGTTGTTCCTCATTCATGTTTGAGGTATTATCATTCATGATTTTATGCTTATCATGGTTATGCACATACTTCTCCTCAAATGAAATTTCCATCGACGATACTATTTCTGTCTCACGTTGCAAAATTGCAAATTTGCAACTTTGCAACATGGTTTGGGTGTTTGCTGGGTCCATAGCCAGCCAAAACACTCATAAACTGTGTTTTTCTTGCCCCATAGGAACCGGCCTGATAGACCTAGGAAAATAGTCATCTGTTTCAAAGATGTAATTCAAGAGTAGTTTATCACGCTATCGAGTGCACAATAATGCAATTCTAAACCGTCAAATTACATATTTATCTGAAGTCTGCCAGTTTATTGGTGTGAGCCGCTCACTCTACACTCGAATGCATGGCATATTTTTTTTTAAATATAAATACACCTAGTCATGTTACATTAGGATGGCTTGTCCGGCTCCAAATATGGCAGATCTGGATTGTCCTCTTAGTTTTTCGTCTCCTTAGCCCGTCCTTTACTATTCGGTCTTGTTTGTAGTTCGTTTGGTATTCTCTTATTCTTCTGTTAAGCTTGTTTAAGTGTAGATATGGTTTCTCCCTTGAGTAATAGTTTTTCTAGTTATTTTGACAAGGTTTGATCTAGATCTTTTTCATCAGTTTATTGAATTAATGGGACTGATCTTTATGTGACATGCGGCAATCCTTCTTCTCACGGCATGCTTCTCCGGCAGTTAATAGATTTTGAAGATATTCAAAATTTGTTTATATCTATTTGGAAAGAAGATTTTCATCCGTATGTAGGGATGGGTTGGTTTCTTTGACAACGAAGAAATCAAGGCATATTACTTTTTCTCGGGCTATTTTAGATTTCGGTAACAAAAACAAATGTTTTATCTTCGACATCATTGACCCCGAACTTTGCAGTTTGGGTTTTTCCTTTTATAATGGTTCTGATAGGTTTTTAGTTTGTAATGATTTATATTTACGGAATATCTTTGTCCTAGTTTGTGTAGATTTTGAAATTTCTCCGGCTAATAAAAGTTTTTGAAGGAACAACTCAAGCCTCGAAGGATCTAGGGGGGGTTGTTGTTGTTTGGTGATCAGTGAGTAATTTTATCCCAAACCTGATTGCTATCTTTCTGGCCAGTAAAAGACTTCCAATGATTTTTCAGGAGGCTTTATTGTTCACGCCGTGGAAGATGGTCATTTTTGGTTGTGTTAGTTCTCTCCTTTTGGAGGATAATGAGTTGCGAGTTTTATTTATTTTGTTTTCTGTTGTCAGTTGTGTTAGTTGGCCTGCGTGTCTCACTCACGTGCATGTTAGTTTGTTATACTGCGCACTCACTTGTTCACATGTCGGTTTATCATTTGTTGTGTCAGCTATGACAGCATGTCCTGTTATGTGTCAATGTCTATAAGTAGTGTGTAGTCCATTTCATTTCTTTGTAAGGTCTGAGACCATTTTTGTTTTGTAATGAATCAAGATTCTCTCTGTGTAACTATTGTATCAGACGCCATAGATTTGCTTTTAAAACTTAAATCGACCCTTTAATGGCGATTTCTTCAACAAACACTTATATTCTTTGTGTTTCTACTCATTTTCTTCTTTATCTTCTTGATACGAAGCTTTGTGTTCATTTTACACAGTCTATTCTTGAATCTTGATCCTTCTTTTTACTTCAGATCTCAGATCTCCTCTCTGTTGTCTTGCTTCACTCATATTTTTCACTTCAAACTGCTTCTGCTTCTGTTGATGATTGCCAAATTTCCTTCATCGTCTACAATGGAAAATCCTACTGCTAATTCATTTGCTAATGTAAGTCTCACTTCTTTACAGAATTTTGTTCCTCTCAAGTTAAAGGAAGATAACCGTATCACTTGGAGAAACTTGTTACAACCAGTAATACAGAAGTACAAATTAATGTGTTTCTTGAATGGATCTCATCCATGTCCTCCTCAGTTTACTAATTCTCGTAATCAGATGAATGAAATTGAAAATCAAGCCTATACTGATTGGAAAGATGAAGATGCCACAATTCTGATGTGGTTACATTTAGCAATTTCTGATGCTGTTCTTGTTTACTTCTCAAATTGACAAACATCTTACGAGTTATGGACTAGTATTGAGACTCGTCTAGGCAGATCTTCGGCTACTCACTCTGTGCAACTTCGTACAAGACTAATGTCAGTAACTCAAGGTGACAAATCCATTCCTTCTCTTGTTAATGAAATACGTATGTTATCTGATCAACTAGTTGCTGCTGGAGATGTTATGTCTGACAGAGATCTTGTTGTCTTCACACTCAATGCCTTAAATGATGAATATATTCCTTTTGCTTCTTCTATGCGTCATAAAACTCCACCTGTTACTTGTATTGAGTTACATAATAGCTTGTTAAGTGAGGAAGCAGTTATGTCTGATGGAAACAAAACAACCAAGATAAATGCTGATGCAAAGGCCTTTGCTACTACTTCACAACCTAGATTCAATGCATATAACAATTCTAGGGGTAATTTTAGAGGAGGATATCGTGGTGGATATGGTGGAGGATACATAGGAGGTCGTTATCCAAATATTGCTCTATTTCACAGATTTGATGGTAGGCATTCATATCCAGAGGAAAAGTGTCAAATCCGTCACATAGCTGGTCATACTGTTCCAAATTGTAATCAGCGTCTGAATTACTCATATCAAGGAAGAAAACCACCACCAATCTAAGTTTTATGCTTGTAGCAGCTGACATCTTTGATACTGATCCATTGTATGCAGATACTGGTGCCAATAATCATGTTGCTTTTGAAGTTGAGGAATTTGATGAAGCTTTTCCTTATGATGGTTCTGAAATGATCACCACTGCCCAATGGACGCAGTATGCATATTTCTCATCTTGCTCATACTATAAAACATGTTAGTCATCATTCCTTTACTCATGACGATGTGCTTATTGTGCCTAAATCTTCATAAAATCTTTTATCTGTCCATAAATTTAACAAGGATAACAATTGTTCGATAACCTTTGACTCATTTGGTTTTTGTGTAAAGGATCTATTCTCCCAGAGGATTCTTTTCCAAGGACCACATGAGAATGGGCTTTATCCTTTTCACTTCATCAACAATAAATCAAATTCCTCCAATAAGGCTTTCTATGCTACTCTCACTCAAGGAGAACTGCTACACAGGAGATTTGGGCATCCATCTTCTCAAACATTACAAAAGCTATGTCATGTGTTAAATCTGTCCCATGTGACTAGTAAACTTATTTTCTGTAATGATTGTAAGCTTGGAAGAAGTCATAAACTTCCATTTAGTTTGTCCAATATACTACTGCTAATAAGCCATTAGAGCTTCTTCATACGGATCTTTGGGGACCATGTTATGTCAGTTCTGTGTCAGGTTGTTGCTACTATGTCAACATTATTGATGAGTACTCAAAATATTGTTGGATATTCCCTATGATCAATAAATCAGACTTCACAAATGTTTTTATTCAATTTGTAACTCAAGTTGAAAATCTCCTTTCTGCACCTGTCAAATGCATAAGAACTTATGGAGGTGGTGAATTTATAGCCTTTGTCTTAGGTGATTTCTTGTTGCATAAAGGTATTTATCATGAATTTTGATGTCCTCACACGCCAGAGCAGAATGGTGTTGCTGCAACTGAACATAAACACATTCTAGATGTTGGTAGAACTCTTTTAATCCAATCCAGACTTCCTAATATGGAGGGTAATGAGTTATGAGTTTTACCTATTATGTTTTCTGTTGTCAGTTGTGTTAGTTGGCATGCGTGCCTCTCTCACGTGCATGTTAGTTTGTTATACTGCGCACTCACTTGTTAACAAGTCGGTTTATCATTTGCTGTGTCAACTATGACAGCCTGTCGTGTCATGTGTCAATGTATATAAGTAGTGTGTAGTCTACTTCATTTCTTTGTAAGGTCTGAGACCATTTTTCTTTTGTAATAAATCAAGAATATCTCTGTGTAACTGCAGAAGGGTTTTATCAGTTTGATAAGAAAAATCTCCACCTGGATCAAGTTTAATCGATCCATACTAACCCTTATGTACGAAGGGTGTTACTGTCGGTGGTCTGGTCACTATTATTAGATTTTTGTCACCGAATTCTGGTTACGAGAGTCTGGTTATGTATGAAAATCGTTTGGCATCTTGTATTGTTTGTTGTTGTTCTTATGTTCTCGTGTAACGTCGGGGCTTAAATGGTGAATTTGAATGTAGATAAATTTTGAATTGCTCCGGTCAAAACATTTTGGCTAAGAAAATTATTTTCAAAAAAGAATAATTTTGTATGCGATTTAAGTACAAACCTTATTTGACAGTTATTACAACAACTCGATGGTTGTTAACCAGTACTGTCATTAACTATATCTCGACCCCAAGTCGACATAAATTGTACCCTATTGCATCATATATACTCCAAACAGAGATCTAGGTATATATATATGGATTTGTTTTTTTTTTTAATTTGCAATTAAGATAGAAAAGAACACAACAGGGGACAAACTAGATCTCCACAATCAAATCTTCAAGTCAGCTGTAAAAATGCAAGTTGTGAGAGAAGTTCCAAAAACAATATCAACTTAGAATTTTGGACTAGGACTAAAAAGTGTAATGAGAATGAGCTGCCATAGTTATCTCCTTATCAAAAAGTTTCGGCAAACCAAACATCAAGTTGCTCAAAAAATTTAATCACTTTTCTTAGCCACCATTCTTTACAAAGTCACAAGCAAATCAAACAAGTTTGCTTCTCAGGGTTTTTGCTAGCCACCATTTTCTCATACCAAAAGAAGAAAAAAAGACTCGAATTTCACCTTTTACTACCACCTAAAAGGTAGGTTTAGATTTTCTCCTTTCCATTCCTTGTGGATGCAGCATTGCTTGTGTTTTCACCACGAGTAACATGGACCACCTTGGCAGCTCCATCCATATTAACCATAAACCAATTGTTTAAATCTCTGACAAAAAAGGGAGGTCAGCTACATCAGCTATTTTCAATCGACCGACGTTTGAATC
>JAJJMA010202423.1:0-14273 GCA_023529015.1 Papaver nudicaule | reverse complement strand
AAGATGATCAAGGAGATGATAGAGTAGGAGAAGAAAATGATCAAGGAGATGATACAGAAGGAGAAGAAGATGAAGAAGGAGATGATTCAGAAGGAGAAGAAGATGAAGAAGGAGATGATACAGAAGAAGAAGAAGAAGAAGATGAAGTGGTTCTTAGACTACCGACACCGACGAAAAAGAAGAAGGAGAGAGAGAAAGCAGAGCCTAAAGGTAAATGGCTTCCTTAGGACAAGCGGTTGATGTTGCCTAAGAGGAGGAGGGGTAATAAGCTTTGGGGAGAAGCTGATGACGGGAACAGGGTTTTATTTGGCTATAAATATTCCTTTGCTGCCAGGGTTGCTGAGATGCAGGTAACATTTGTAAATCTTAGATAGTTGTATGTTTTTGTTTCGATATGGTTATGTCCAACACTTTAATTATTCGTATAGGATCACAAATCCGCGGTCAAACTATTCAAACACCAAAAGGGAGGTTATTGGGATTTGGACCTCGAGTGTGCAAAGGTACGAATCATTGTGTTGAATTCAGCGCAAGGCCCGACTGTTGAGAATCATCAGATACATTTTGACAACGTTCTTGTCACTGCATTTCGGGAAAGATATTGGCCTGAGACCGTCACATTTCATTTTGGTTTTGGAGAGATTACTATTATTCTAGATGATGCTAAGGAAACCCAAGGCCTTAAATTGGAGGGAAAAGCAATGTTTGTAGATTTTGACAACAACCTTTCTTGGGACGATCTTTATACGCTTGCTAAATATGTGTTTGGGTGGAGCAGGGAACAGGCAGAAGATGAGTTCATCTACGGGAATGGAGACACCCTGGGGGGTTAGGAACGCGAGAACAAGTCTACCTCCCACCAAGTCAAGGAAAATCTTACTTTGAATAAGACTACCAGAGAGAAAGATCCTGAGGTGGTTGACGATGTTAGGGCTCGCCATACAGCAGGTGCTTTCTTGTTGCACTTTATTGGCACCGTGTTGTTTCCAGATCATTCTGGAAATAAGGTTAGCGCAGGCTGGTTGAAATTTTTGAAGGATATTAATCTTCTACATGAATACTCGTGGGGCACGACCACTGTTTCTTATTTACATCATAGCCTTGCTCAGGCTTCAAGAGCTAAAGCGAGAAAAATTCAAGGGAATATCGGTCTTCTTCAGGTAAATCATTATGGTTCAATTTGATATATTTTTTTGTTTTAATATTATTTGATGTATGTTTCTCTAATTTGTTGTCACTTTATTTCATTTAGTCCTTCATTTACGATCATTTCCCCACTTTGAGGCCTGACGAAGGGCCGCGGGCGGATGGTACTCCCACGGAGCAGATTCCCCTTCCAAAAGAAAGGAGGAGTATCTACCCGCAACAAAATAACCCAGATAATCCAGAGAAGAGAACAACTAGATGCTTTTATGGTTAAGGATGTGATCTTTTATCCTTATAAGCACATTGTTTCATAGGTGTCTACCTGCAATGGACCATTGTATTATCCAAAGGGTTATTTAATGTTCAATCCTCGTCGTGTTCTTCGACAACTAGGTTGCAAACAAACAATAGTCAAGAAAGAAGATTTTAAACTTCTAAAATCAGTCTGTCATCTCCACAACAACAACAACATAAGATTGAGATACGATCCAATACCAGATGTAGAGCAATGGAACGAAAGAAATGAAGAAAAATATCAAGTTATGATTGTAAATGACATTCAAGGAGGCACGAAAGAAGCTGAGGAGAGATACCTTCACTGGTTCAACCATTTTGGTCACCCTTCTATCCAAAACAGGATCCAGATGCACTAGAATATCTCAGGAAAAAAAAAGCAGCAAAGAAGAAGAAGGAAGCCAGCAACAAAGGGATGTTAGACGTGGATTGGAAGCAACTATACGATAAGATGGTACGTACGTTCCTCTTTTGTAATTTTATTTGGAAGATGTTACATTTTTAGTAGATATTAATGTATTTTGGCTATTAGGTTGACAAGATCAAGTTGGTGGGAAATGCAATGACTTGCAAGATCAGAAAGGGGCAAACAATGAATGTTGTGGAACAAACTTCCTTTCAACATCGGATCTTAAACATCCCTAACCCTGAATTTGATTATGTCTATAAGGATTTGAGGAGGGGAGAAAATGATTTGAGTAGGGGAGAAAAGAGGCCTAGGGATCCTTCACCATCATCATCAACCGAAGATGATGCACCTGCTGAAGGTTGTGGTGCTCGTACTCGTGCTGGTGTTCGTACTCGTGGTGCTGGTACATCTTCCCCCAAGAAGGGATGTACTCGTGGTGGGTTTCGCAAAAGTGGACGTGGTCGTGGTCGTGGAGAATGAAGGATGGATGGATATGTATGTTTGTTTTAGTCTTTACACTTTTAAGTTATGGTTGTCCAGGTCGTCTTTAAACTCCGTTGTTTCATGTTTCGACTTTTTAATGTTTGGTGATATTTTGACTTTTTATGCAACTTTCTTATGTGTTGTGATATTTCGACTTTTTTATGTTTGGTTATGAAACTTCTGGAATTAAACCTTTTTGCTTACTCAAGAATGAATGGTAGCAACCAGCAAACAAAGTTTAACTGTAATTATAGGCACTCTCGGCTGGATTCTCCTTGAATAAACCAGACGAAATCAAATTTAACTGAAATTATAGGCACTCTCGGCTGGATTCTGCTTGAATAAACCAGACGAAACCAATTGACAGTGTTCACTTGCCAGGTTTTCGTCTGAACTATGTTGGTCTTTTCCAGACGAAAATCCTTTTGGAACCCCAAATTTTTCCAAACCATGTATTGTCGTCTAGATTTTTACAAACATTCCAGACGAAATTGAATTTAATTTTAAACAATGTGCAAGTTCATTTTTCGGCTGGATGATTTAAGTTAGGTCCAGACAAAAATCCTTCTGGAACCCAAATTTTTCCAAACTAGGTATTGTCGTCTAGATTTTTACAATTAAACCAGACGATTTATGTTATGAGGAACTTATACTAGGGTTTCGTCTGGAAATGATAATATGAACCCAGACGAAAATGTTCTTACTTATTTATCATCTGGTTGTACTAGTAGTATCCTAGCCGTAAACTTCTCTGGAAAGCAATTTCTCAGGGAAATTCAATTTTCGTCTGAACAAACTGTACAAATCCTAGCCAAAAATTCCGCCATCATTGGTATTGGCTGGGATTTAGAAAAACATCTAGAAGAAAATTGGTTATGAATTTGTCTTTTTTTGTTCAAAACTATCTGTTACAAGCCTCAACGGCTATTTTTTTTTGAAAAATTATATCCGTTGAGCCATTTTACCTATAAGTATACAACGATTCTCACCTCACTTCCATCACATACAACAATTAAACTCAATCAACAATCAATCTACAATGGCAAGTTCATCGTCAAATACCACAAGGTCAACTCTATCAACAAAAGAAATATTATCTTTACTACAAAAACCAAAGTAAATCATCTCAACACCTTTTCCGGCATCTCCTCCGCGTAGACGTTATCGGAACTTCATGGAGAAGATAGTCGATGAATACTTTTATGAGTACTCTCCATCTCAAAAACCATTATCTCCTCCTCGATCAACACGAAAGAAACCGAGTTTTGCTCCATTTACATGGAGTGAAGATCATTGTTTTTGTAGATATCTCATGTTGTACTATCCAAAACCGTAGGAAGTAAAACGAAGTCGTTTTGGAGTCAATTGGTCACTATTGTGGAGTTACGTTAAAGAAGCCTTCGACGAACAATGTACACAATTTGTGCGAGATGTAAATAGGTTGTCGGCTCGATGGAGTGTAATACACAAAAACGTCGACGAATTTATGCACTTGGGAAAATTGGTCCGATATCAATTCGGGGGAGATAAGGCTAAGGAGGATGAAGTTCTAGCTATGACTTTGAAGCTTTGGAAAGAATGCAAAAGAAACAAATTCGAGTATTTACAACATTACCATCTCCTACGGGATTTCCTTGTTGAACAATATACCATGTAATGCATTTATATGTAACATCATGAAATAAGTATGGAAGTAGTAGAAGTTCATTCGATTTTAATCATTCGATTTTAATCATTCGATTTTAATCATTCGATTTTCATGCTTGTCCACGAACATAGTGTACCCATTCTCCTTCCCCGAGAACATAAGATGTTGCATCATATCCCTATCGCCAATTGCATCCTTTTTCAATTTGGATCTTGCATTGTGTACGTTGCTCAAAGATGACTTGTTTTAGGGGTTAACATGTTTGATGTTACGAAGGATTTGAGATGGATTCAAATGATTCTCTGTCATCCCACCCACCATCACGATTTCAGTTGGTTTCAACCTTGCAATTTCTGCTTGGCTAAGCAAACTCTCCGGAGGATCGTGGTTGTGACTACCGCATATCACCCTCTTCAAAAAGAACTTATTTTCATGGTTAAGGTTGAATTGCACCTTAAAAGGAAAATTTGTCTTTCTTGTTCGAGATTCATTAGTCTTGTCCGTCTTTCCTTTATACACCGAGCCATTCTTCGCATGACTTTTGAACACCCCTCTTCGTGCACATGCCATTTGAAAGGAATTGGAGCAAACTTTTTTGTTTTGAACTACAACACACATTATCTTTGCCGCATGTTCTTTCAACCAAATTTTTGCCGCTCAAAGATGACTTATTTTCGGGGTTAACATGTTTGATGTTACGAAGGATTTGAGATGGATTCAAATGATTCTCTGTCATCCCATCCACCATTACGAATTCAATTGGTTTCAACCTTGCAATTTCTGCTTGGCTAAGCACACTCTCTGGAGGATCGTGGTTGTGACTACTGCATATCACCCTCTTCAAAAAGAACTTATTTTCATGGTTAAGGTTGAATTGCACCTTAAAAGGGCAATTTGTCTTTCTTGTTCGAGATTTATTAGTCCTGTCCGTCTTTCCTTTATACACTGAGCCATTCTTCGCATGACTTTTGAACACCCCTCTTCGTGTACATGCCATTTGAAAGGAATTGGCGCAAACTTTCTTGTTTTGAACTACAACACAAATTATCTTTGCCGGATGTTCTTTCAACCAAATCTTTGCCGCTCAAAGATGACTTGTTTTCGGGGTTAACATGTTTGATGTTACGAAGGATTTGAGATGGATTCAAATGATTCTCTTTCATCCTAGCCACCATCACGATTTCAGTTGGTTTCAACCTTGCAATTTCTTCTTGGCTAAGCACACTCTCCGGAGGATGGTGGTTGTGACTACCGCATGTCACCCTCTTCAAAAAGAACTTCTTTTCGTGGTTAAGGTTGAATTGCACCTTAAAAGGGCAATTTGTCTTTCTTGTTCGAGATTTATTAGTCCTGTCCGACTTTCCTTTATACACAGAGCCATTCTTCGCATGACTTTTGAACACCCCTCTTCGTGCACATGCCATTTGAAAGGAATTGGCGCAAACTTTCTTATTTTGAATTACAACACACATTATCTTTGCCACATGTTCTTTCAACCAAATCTTTGCCGCTTCTTTATCTTCCCATGTCTACATAGAGGCATGTCACACGTTAGAGAAAAATTATTAAGATCCCACCATAATACACTAATTTTTGTAACTCATTAAAACCCACCGTGGTATTAACATATGGCATGTAGTGGTCTGAAGTATCTTCGCGCCAATATCAGTCATCGGCTTCGGGAAAAGAATCCAACACTTCAGGGACATGCACAATCTATTGTAAAAAAACACCAAATAAATCAACAAATCAATATCTTTCGTCTGGAAAAATCTAGCCGAAACAGCTAATGGCAGCACTATCGGCTGGAATTGAACACGTAAATCCAGACGATTTTGAACTTTACAAATTTTACGCATAGAAAACTCAGCTGATATCAACAATTTCCAGTCGACAATTTGTTCCCAAAAAACTTTTTTTTACAGAGAAATTTTCGTCTGGGAGTTGATAAAAAGACAAACCGAAATTACAAGTCTCGTTTGGGTTTTGATACTAACATCTAGACGAAAATTTACTGTACGGCCAATTTTTCCCCAAATTCGAAAATTGTCAGTGTAGATGGTGAAAATAGAATAGGGACAAAAATGTAAAACTACTCTCTAAGTACGCCTTGCCTAAAGGCAATTGCCTACTCAGGCACATCTCTATAGCTCAGAATACAACCTGTTCTGCAAGCTGAATAGACTCTCAATGAGTTCTCTCTTATAACTCCCGGTGGAGAGGATGATATCATAGTGCAGTGCTAAATAACCCCACCAACTCATAAACCCACCAATTTACTTCATGTCGATATCGCCTCGAATTCCTCGACATCAGAACTAAATTGCTCACTGGTACGTGGTGGAGATTTAACAGAGACGCGTCCTCATGGATTTCCTCTCAAGATACGACTCGACACCTGAGTCTCAACGAAAACCTCAGAAACATCGCGGCTCTAGGCCTGTCCAGAGCTCTCTGAGAAGCATACAACAGCCTAAACACACTTAGGCAGACCATAATCTAAAACACAGAATGGCCCAATGTACTATGGATAAGCATGCCATGACCTAAAATACGCCATAGCCCAAGTGCACAAACATGCCACAGTCGAAGTGGCATAGCCTAAATGCGTCACAAAGGATTGGCCGTGGCTTTAAAAGCATGGCGCCATACTCATGGCGCCACGAGATATTGGCCTTGGACACAAAGCCACAACGCCATGAGACATTGGCCTTGGCCACAAGGCTACGGCGCCATGAGCATGGCGCCACGAAATTTGGCCTTGGCCAATGGCCAAGGCTGTGGACGCAAGGTCATGGCGCCATATGAAACTGGCCTTGGCCAATGCTAAGGCCACATCTGCGATTACCGTGGCGCCATGAACCATGGCGCCACAAAATCCAACCTTGGCCCATGGCCAAGGTCGTGGCCACAGGGCCATACACCATATTCACGGCGCCATGAATCCCTAGCCTTGGCCACTGGCCAAGGCTGTTGCTATACAGTCACCACACACGCTTCTAGCGCCGTGATCACATTGGCCATAGGGCTATAGCCATGCAACACTATTTAAACTCAACACAACCATGCAATATCTGCAAACTACACGAGATATCAAAACATCAAACTAGGGGATAACTTTAGAGGTATTGGTCTGGCGGTCTACGGCAGTTAGAAAGAAACTGATAGAGATGATGGACAATTACGAGAAAGTGGTGCTGAGTGGACACGTTCTACACAACTCTAGCAGTTACAGAGCACAACTCACGTCCTCCACTCCTCCACTCTTCCACGACTTCCACCTTCTCTGTCGAGAGATCAGGGTGAGTTCAATTCTATAAATAAAGGCTTCCTCTATCTTCCAATGCAGAACATTTAGAACAGCTAGAATCCTCAGAATAACCAGAGCCTCAGAGCACATACCTGAGTATTCAACACATTTCTAGCCTTGGAGATTTCCTGTCACCCTTATGACGGAGATCTTGAACTCTCACACCCAGAAACACACATCCTCAACCTGATCTCAAGTATCTTTCACTGTTTCCCTCCCTAGATCAACCTCTATCCTCTCTGTGACTGAAGCAAGACTTGAACGGCCATTGACTTGGTTTAGGCTTGTCTTGTTCGATTTTTATCTCGAGCACTACGAAAGTAACTAGAGACGGTATAGTGTTTTTCAGGCAAAAACCGTCGTCTGGATTAAGAACACAACCAAGACGAAAATGAGGTTTTCGGCTGGCTTCTGGGTAACATTGAGCCGAAAAACAGTTATGGAACACACAAAAATCACATCTTTTACGTGATTTTAAGGATTTGAGTGCAAATAGAGGCATACCTGAGTGTTTTCTGAGTTGATCCGTGATTTACTGGGGGAAAGTGTTCGTAATCTTCAGGATTGTGCTCCATATTGTGAAGAATGCCATCGTTTGTGCCTATCAACTCTTTATCATTGAAGAAAATCCACATACCCTCATCTCCTGTAATGGTTCTTCGAATCTTAATTGGGTGTTTAGTAGAGGAATCTCCTACCTCCATTTCGGAGTTTGATTCCCTCATTTTGGTTGAGTGAATTAAAAGTCAGGTTTTTCTCTCTTCTTCTTCTTCTACTCCTCACTCAAAATACACAAAAAACACAAATAACCCAACTCTAAAAATCCAGCCGATTTTTTTTCTTTTATCTAACTATATGATTACACTAATTAAGTTTAACAACTAAATTTAATTTAACTAATCTGATTGATTAGTACGAATTATGTAGGGATAGTTTGGCAATTATGAAAATATGTTGGATAAGGGGTTTTGGAAAAAACTTTTGGATATCCCTATTTGTCTCATTAGGGGAGTCTCCCTAATAGAATGGGGGGTCCCTAAAATAGCCAATAACTAAAATATAGCAAACACTAAAACAGCAGGTCTCCACATTATATGTACAACTAACAAAAAATACAACAATTGGCTCGACCACTTAAGCGGAGAAAATTTATTGAAGTTTCAAATAGCAAAAATTTAGCGGATGAGTTCTGCAAGAGAAATGGTGGGTTCTTTTATAGGGTTTCGGTAAAAAAAATTAAAAAAAATTAAATGGACCAGAATGGAATTTTTTTTTTTTTAATGCGAAAAAACTTCATTATTACTGAGAAGCTCTGCTACAATCAGTCTGCAGGGCATTAAGAACAAATTGAGGGTGTGAATCAGACCAAGCACCCGTGACCGCATGTTTTCTAGCATGCTTAGCTATAGAATCTGCGCAATTATTTGCGTCTCTACTAACATAGGAAAAACTAACACATTCAAAAACTGAACTAAAAACCTGAACGTCTTCAAGAATGCTTCTGTATTGCAAAGCCACATTATGAGAAACTCCATTTATTGCATCTATTACTACTTTCGCATCCATTTCAAAAGCCACTTTCTTCATTCCTCTGGAAATAGCCCAAATGACAGCCTTATCCATCGCCATGCATTCCATTTCCTCTGCATCATTTTCTTTCTCTAAGTACTCGCATCCTGACCCAATGAGCTGACCTGCAGAATGAGAAGCAATAAAACTTAGACCACCAGTTTTAGTTAGATAACAAAATCTACCATCACAGTTAATTTTAATGCATTCATGCTCAGGCGATTTCCATTTCTCCGTAGTTTTAACCCTCACAAACCCTTTAGGGTGAGAATATTGAGGATTCCCTGCAGACATAAAATTAGACAGAAAGTAATTAATCTTCATGACTATTGTTTCAGGATCATAGAACTTGTGTTGAAAGACACAGATACATCTCTCCTTCCAAAGAAACCATGCAGTGATAGCCATCTTGCACTTCATATCTTCAGAGTAATTGTCGGATAATAACCACTCAGCCATCCAATCTTGCACAGAAGACCAATTACCATCAGTAATTCTAAGACCTAGTACCCTGAACCAAATAACCCTTGATATAGGGCAGTTCATAATAATATGTGTAGAATCTTCTAGTTCTTTCTTGCACCTGACACAATTTAAATTGTGTATGTCCTTAATCTTGGACATTCTGACATTTGAAGATAAGATGTTCTTCATACACTTCCAGACAAATAGTTTAACTCTAGGGATACGATTTAGACTCCAAATCTTGTTCCATATATTTGATGAGATGTGCCCGTAATTTGTGGCTCCATGATACTTGGTATTGTACATGATTTGATAAGCTGACTTCACTGAATAGATACCATTTTTGCTCTGCCTCCAGATTAATCTATTTTCACTCTTCCTTGGAATTCTCATATTAGTAGTGAGTCTTACCACATTATGATGAAATAGACAGTTTATGACGTCCATTTTCTACTGCATTGTATCTGGTTCAATCAAATCAGCAACTTTAGTATAGGTCCATGTATCCACCAGATCATGCTTCGGCTCAGGTGCAACAACTAGGCCTATAACCTATTTGTCCTTCCATATAGAGGTCTTTTTTCCATTACCCAGACATCAATAACTATTGTTTCTGATGAGATCAAAACCAGAATTAATACCTTTCCAACTCCAGGTAGAATCCTTTTTAGCTTCAGAATATAATGGTGGAGTGCCTGGTGAGTATTTAGCTTTGAGACAAGTAGACCATAAGCTTTCTGCATCAGTGACTAATCTCCATGCTGACTTAGCTAAGAGAGCTTTATTAAACAGCTTTAAGTCTCTGAAGTTCAGTCCACCATCTCCTACAGACCTGCACATCTTTGGCCATGAAATAGGAAAAGCACCCTTGTTTTCGGGATTATTCCACCAGTATCTCAGCTGCAATGAATTAATACTCTTAATAGTATCTGAGGGAAGTTTACAGTTACTCATTTGGTGTAGAGGCATGCTATTTAATACATGTTTCACCATCACAGTTCTACCTGCTTGGTACATAATCTTACCCCTCCATTTGGCCAATCTGTTCTTCATAAAATTAATAAGAGGATGAAAAGAGACTTTCTTCTTTTTCTTGAGAAACAAGGGAATTCCCAAGTACTTTTCATTTTCATCCATGAGCTGAACTCCTAGCTCTCCCACAATATCTTCACATAACTGTTGATTGATGTTTTTGCTGAAACTAATCCCACTTTTCTGATAATTGATTAGTTGTCCAGAGCTGCTGCTGAAGGATTGAAGTGTACTTTGTAGAGAGTTAATGTTTTTCCTATTTGCTTTTAGAAACACCAAACAGTCATCCGCAAATAGCAGATGACTTATTTGGGGTGCTCTTCTAGCAATATGCACTCCATTTAGCTGTTTTGTAGACTCTGCTACTGCCATGGCCCTGGAGAAGCCCTCCATTGCTATAATGAATAGGTAAGGGGACAAATGGGTCTCCTTGCCTGATTCCCCTGGTTGGATGGAAAGATCTGCAAGTTGACTCATTAAGAATAACACTAATCTCTGTTGTACTTACGCATAGTAGAACCAGATTGCACCATTGATCACAAAACCTCATTCTTTTCATGACTGTAATTAGGTAATTCCATTCTAGTCTGTCAAAATGCTTTTGACATGTCTAGTTTGAGAGCAAGATAAGTACCTCCACCTCTCTTTGTGGTTCTCTTTAACTTATGCATAACTTCATGAGCAAGGGATATGTTATCTGATTAGTCTTCTAGGAACGTATGCCGATTGGAAGGGAGAAATAACCTTATCTAACAAAATTTTCATTCTTCTTGCCATCAGTTTGGAGATGTAAATGTTGCATTCGAAGAGGTATTGCACAATGCTATAGGCTTGTAATCTGCAGCCTTAGAGGGAATTTTCACTTTGGGTATCAATCTCAATTTTGTTTGGTTCGTTTTCTTGCTGAGAAAGCCAGTAGAGAAGAAAGCTTGCATTGTTGCCACTACTTCATTTTTAACAGTATCCCATTGTGTTTGATAAAACCCGGGAGGAAATCCATCCGGTCCTGGTGCTTTCCATGCTTCCATGCTCATTAATGTATCATGAATCTCCTTTTCACTAGGAACATCAATGAGAGCATTATTTTCTGCTTCTGAGATAACAGTCTTGATATGAGATAAAAACTCTTCATTAGCTATTGGATTTGTTGAAGTACTGACATCTAATGGTTTGTGAGGAGATTTTCCAGACCATCCCTATCACTGATCCATGAACCATCAGGTGCTTGTAAGGAGTCTATCCTGTTTCTGGATCTTCTCATATTTGCATTAATGTGATGCCTCTTTGTGTTTCCGTCAGCTTTATTGTGGAGATAGTCATTTGCTTTTTGTTTCAAAAACTCAAATTTTATATCCTCCCATTTCTCTATCTCAGCTTCTACCTGTTTTGCTTCAGATGTATTATCTTTTGAAACATCACTCTGCAAGATATCTAGGTTAGAGTACAAAGATTTAATGTTCTCATTTATATTACCAAATTCTTTTTTATTGTACTCCGTTAATAATCTTCTAGTTGTACACAGTTTGTGATCCAACTTATGAGCTGGTGAGCCATTAGTGTCAGTTAACCATGCTTCAAGTATTCTATCCCTACATGATGGGTCTTTAAGCCAACAAGCAAAGAATTTCCAGTTCCTAGCATTCACAGAATAAGAATCATAAAGACTGAGCATAATATGACTGTGGTATGATCCGATCTGTATTAGGTGAGTTAACTTTGCATCTGGGAAGTGCAATAGCCACTCATTGTTAACTAGGGTTCAGTCTAATCTAGACTTAATTCTACCTGTACCATGCTTATTGTTAGACCATGTAAAAGGTCTACCATTAAAGCCTAAGTCGCATAAACTAGCCTCTTCTATAGAATCAATAATGTTTGGCGAGCTAGAGCTAGAAGCTCTTTGCCTATTGTTTATTTCTTCAGCATTGAAGGTAATGTTAAGATCACCTATAACTGCCCAAGGTTGTTGTATCTCAACACCTAAATCTCTTATATACTTCCAATATGTAGTCTCTTTCTTTAGGTTTATGAGACCCGTAAATGCATGATAAGAGCCATTCAGGCTTAGCAGGGTCATGTTTGACTAGACAATGCAACATGTTTTTGGATGAATGCAGATCTCTAGGTTGAAGCCATCCTTTCATAAGAGAAGTAAGCCACCAGATCGACCTATTGATAAAACATAAGTCGAGTTAGAGAATTGAAGAGCCCTAGAAAAACTAAGAATTTTGTCAGAATTAATTTTTATTTCACTGGCAAAAATGATATCCGTGTTCTGGGTATTCGAAAGGTTTTTGAGATGGTCTCTCATAGTCTTTGAATTAAACCCTTGGCAGTTCCAGGCTAAAATCTTCATTGTGTTGGAAACATCCGGACACAAAGAAAACAAAAGCAGGTTGGAACTACCTTTTCTAACACAATATTTAAAAATAATGATTGAGTGACCTCCTATGAATGCAGTACAAACTTTAATGCAAACAAACTTATGACAGTTGACCTTACTACAAAAAAAATAAAACTATCAGGATTTCCTAAATTGACAGAAAGTAAAGACCAACAATTAAGACTCGACAACCAATGATTATGACTGAGAGAGATTAATACGTATAATTAAGATACGTCAGACAATGATTAGGATTGGAAAATTTTAAATGCAGAAGATTGCAATAAAAATTTAAAGAAGAAAATGATGAAAGATAGTAAATAAATGAGAAATTTTGCAAAGTGAGTTTAGAAATTACCCCAGATTCCTTTGTAAATCCATCTGGCTGTTTAGTCTTGGCAACCAATTGAATTGAATCCTTAGTGGTTACTTACTTGAACTGGTGCATGTTTCATGAGGACATCATCATCCATGAGCTCAGTTGAATGGGTCTGATCATGATTCAATGGATCGAGAAAGCTTATTGAAACTCTCTGCAGATGATCCGGGCATACAAAGTAGCGAGGATGATACTTGTCCCACACTGTGGGTTGGTGGATGTTACTGTTTTCTTTTCTTTTTCGAAAAATTGGCTAATTTACCTAGTTTTTATGGGGGCTATGATGATTTAATGAGGACTGTGGTCCTCAAAAAATCGTCACAGTATAAAGCAAACACCGTGACGATTTTAACAAGTCGTCACAGTACAAAGAGGGAAACCATGACGATTTTTAGAGGACCACAGCCCCCATTAAATCACCATAGTCCCCAAAAAAAACTAGGCTAATTTAGGGACCTCTCAATGTGATAGAGAGATCCCTATAATAAAACAAAATAGTTCCATCAAATAGTTTTTTCAAAACCCCACATCCAACATATTTTTTAATTGCCAAACTAGCCCTACTTAATTAGAGCTAATGAATCAGATTATTTAAACTAATCTAAAATTATTTTTTAAACTATCCCAGCGCCGCCACCACCACTACCACCAACATCTGCGCCAAAATTAAATTTTGTCTAATTTTGGTCAACAAATCCAGCCGAAATTTTTGGAAATTGAAATTTTCACCGTGATGTCATTTTCTGTTTCATCTAGATTTTTTTTAAATTAACACTAAATACGGTTAGGTTAGCTGTGGCAACTTAGCAAAACTAATTTCGTCTGGATTTTATGCATGCAACACCCAAGCAAGACTAAATTTTGTCTGGATTTTATGCATGCAACAACCAATCGAAAGTAAATTTCGTATGGATTTTGGTCAACAAGTCCAGCCGAAACTAAATTTATGGAAATTAAAATTTCAGATGGATTTTCTAGGGTTTATTCCAGACGTATTTACCATTCATCAATCAAATCATGTATAAAACTCAATCACATACTGTAATTTTGAGTCACATATCTGCATCTATGGAGGGAGATACTCGTTTTCATCACTTTCATCGGGGAGGAGGTGGTGGTGGCGGCGGTGGCGACGACAGAGGAGGTAGTGATGGC
>JAJJMA010202396.1:3720-15754 GCA_023529015.1 Papaver nudicaule | reverse complement strand
GTAAAACATAAATTCTTTTGTGTTCCATCTAACGATCCTCAATGAGTCAATAAGATAAGATTATCTATGGTCTGTTGGATTTCTATCTTGAAGTGTTTTTGAGCTAACAAAACACTTGGCAGATAAGTTAAAAAGAATTCCAATTGAGATTAATCTCTTTACTTGATTTCCAAGTTTCCTTAACTTGTGGGACAAGTAATTGCTTGCTTTATTCCAAAGCAACCTATCTTATTGAGTGCTCTAAATAGAGGTGTCTATGGACAAATACCGCAAGCATCAAGCATACGTGAAGGTCCTTAGGGAAGGTAGCGTAAACTCTTTTCACTTCGGTGAATGCTTGTTGTGGTATAGTCATCCTCTATAGGTTGCAGCTCCTCTGGGAACTCCCTACGACTATAAAGACTTCTCTTGAGAGTTGGGAAGCACAGGTAGATTGATCCCTCTGTGGTTGCTCAGATTAACCTGTAACCTCAGTAACCTATCTTAGTTCTTGTCTATTCTAAAGTCCGTCTCTTCTGCTATACGGCTATTCAAGAACTGGTTAAGTTACGTAAAGGTTGGAAAGGTAGCAACGCACGGCTGCACTCGGTGTTGTAAGACCTAGTTAGCTCCAGTTATACAAGTTTCTTAAGTGATTCTTCGTGTATAACTGAGGTAGATACGAATTGGGAATTGCTTACTTGGTTTGCGTGTCAGCCCCGATTTGTGAAGTAGATTTCCGTATGACCTGGATTTAACAATCCGAAGGAAGTCATCTTGTGTGTGGTAAACTGATAGAGGACAGTTACACCATACGTCAACAATTAGGTTGAAAAACCAGTATTGCTGACACAAGCCTTTGGCATCGGTCAAAGCAACTCCTAGGCCTGTAAAGGACGTCAGCTGGGGGAATCAAGTGCGTGACGATCTGTGGGGGGTCTAGAGACGTAAGGAAGGCGACAATAGCCAATTCGCTTGGAGGGCTTGAGTTGGTCTCTGCTACATCCCAGACCGAAGTCTTATAGTAGGCTAGTGTTTGTACTCAGTTTGTACTGGGCGGTGTTCAATCTGGTCGAGGTCCCGAGGTTTTTCTGCAAGGCAGTTTCCTCGTTAAAAAAAATCTCTGGTGTCTTGTGTGCTTTTACTTTCCGCATTATATCTTTGATTATATAATTAAAGCACCAAGTTGTACGTTATTGCCTAACTGTAGAGTTGACTCCAAAGTACTCTTTGTCGAGGTTTAACAACTCCAGTTATAAGTTTGGATATTGATTTTTGAGATCGTCCTTGGTAGTATTTCGGTACCCCTTTTTTTTCATATTGCTCAGGTGTTTTAGCTCTGAGAATGTTTCTGAATGCTCTAGAAAGATATTCTGCCTTGGAAGATAGTGGAAGCCTCTATTTATAGTGTTGAACTCGCCCTTATCTCTCGACAGAGAAGGTGGAAGTCGTGGAAGAGTGGAGGAGTGGAGGACGTGAGTTAAGTTTTGTAACTGCTCGAGTTGCGTAGAACGTGTCCATTCAGCACCACTTTCTCGTAACTGTCCATCATCTCTATCAGTTTCTTTCTAACTTCCGTAGACCGCCAGACCAATACCCCTAAAGTTATCCCCCCGTGTGATGTTTCGATATCTCGAGTGGTATGCAGACATTGCATGGTTGTGTTGAGTTTGAACAGCGTCGTGTGGCTATGACTCTGTGACCGATATGAGTGTGGCGCTAGAGACACGCATAATGGATGTATTGCGGCAGCCTTGGCCATTGGCCAAGGCCAGGAACCCATGGCGCCATGGTATAGTAGCTATGACCTTGGCCTCGGGCCAAGGTCAGATCTCGTGGCGCCATGCATCATGGCGCCACTGTATTGGTGTTACGGCCTTGGCCAGGCCAAGGCCAGTTTTGGTATGGCGCCATTCTTATGGCGCCATGGTCTAGGAGACCACGGGCTTGGCCACTGGCCAAGACAAACTGTTGTGGCGCCATAACTTATGGCGCCATGCCTAGGGGCTACGGCCTTGGCCACTGTCCAAGGCCAATTTTCTCGTGGTGCCTATGAGTGTGGCGCCACGGCTTCGAGACTAGGTCTTGGTGCTTGACCAAGGCCAATCCTTTCGTAGCGTATTCAGGCTATGCCAATTTGGCTATGGCGTACTTGTGCACTTGCGATGTGGCGTATTTTAGGTCATGGTGTACTTATCCATGGTATGTTAGACCATTCTAGTGTGTCCTGCCTAAGTGTATTTAGGTTGTTGTATGCTCCTCAGAGAGCTCTGGACAGGCCTAGAGCTGCGATGTTTCTGAGGTTTTCATTGAGACTCAAGTGTTGAGTCGTATTTTAAGAGGAAATTCGTGCGGATGCATGTATGTTAACTCTCCACTGCATACCATTGAGCAATTTAGTTCTGATATCGAGGAATTCGAGGCGATGTCTGACATGAAGTAAACTGATGGGTTTATGTGTTGGTGGGGTTGGTACTGCACCATGATATCATCCTCTCCACCGGGAGTTATAAGAGAGAACTCATAGAGAGTATATTCAGCTCGTAAAATAGGTTGCATTCTGATCTATAGAGATGTGCCTGAGTAGGCAACTGCCTTTAGGTAAGGCGCAATCAGAGAGTCGTTTTACATTTTTGTCCCTCTTCCATTTTCACCATCTACATTAAGTCCCCTGGTTAGTGTGGAATATTAATGTTTCATACTAAGCACTCGGATGGTGATAGCAATTCTAATAGCCTTAGTTTTTTTTTTACAAAGATTTACAAAAGATCAGGTCTTAGTGTTAATGACCTTGAAAATTGATGGCAGGCTTGTATATATATAAAAAGTTTTTTTTTATTATATATACACGTGCGTGGGTAAGGGAGCGAAAGGGGGTGGCCATGGCGCCATGGGATGCAGCGCGGACGGCTGTGGCCGTGGCGCCATGGCCACGACGCCATGACTGTCGCGCCTTGAAATCCGTGCACCTATTTTTTTTTTACACGCCGATCCTAGGGCTGGCGGAATTTAAGAAAGGCCTTGGGCCTCGTGTCCCTCTTTTCTTGTTTATGAGTTTTACTGGTACTAGGACTCTTAATAGTTATGTATATATATATATATACATGCCTAGGTTAAGTTTTCAACAAAGAAGAGAAAAGAGAGAAGGGTTTTCCAGAGCATCATATTTTTCTCTTCTTTTTGATTCATTCTCTTTAATCGTGCTTGTTAGTCCTTATTCATCATGTCGTCAAGTGGAGCAACAACAAGGAGCAACAAGGTAATCTAGGGTTTTGTGTTTTTTTTTATCGTTTTTTTTTCTAGTCGTATATATATATATATATACATATGTATATATACACGTGCCTGTGGATGGACAGGTTGGTGGCGCCACAATTTAGGGTTACCACGACCTTGGTCAAAGGGCCAAGGCTAACTTGGTCATGGCGCCACACATACTTTTTCACTCATTTTTTTGTATGTAGCACATATGTTGTGTTGCATGTATACACTAGTAAGTGTGTATGCATAACTACTCATGTTATTAGGAGAGTGATTACTGTCACTTACTTGAAATTGTTTTTGTGCCGCAGAGAAGACGTGGTGGTGGTGATTAAGAGACAGTTTCCAGTCATCATTCTGCCCGTGATACTGCTGCTTGGACTCCCAGGTGTACCGATGGTTTTTCATACGCTCATGTTGTCAGAAGACCGAACGCGTCTGTTGATCATGGAGACTTCTCTGCTTGTTTCATCCCGAGGCAAGGAGACCTTGATGATTCCTCCACGGTAGTGTCGGGTGAGGCTATCAGGTTTTGCATGGAGTCTAAGGTGTATGTTGGTGCACCTGTCGACTTCAAAGTTCCTCAGTTTCCCGTGACACAATGTTGTGCTTGGTATGACTTTATGTTAACCAACAAGAAGGTTCAGCCAATTTTGGAGCGAGCGTGCATCTTCTATGCGGTGAAGGCAGCTGTGGGTTTGAATATATATAAATATGCCAGCGCTATCGTTACTTTCCTCCTTCGTTGGTGCAGTGCGACCAAAATTTTCTTGATGAGTTGGGGAAAGTTCGCCATTTCTTTAGAGGTGGTTGCTGCTTTGTACCATCTACCAATGTTGGGGAATCTTCCAGACAGTTATTCCTCGGCTCAGAACGCAATGATTGAAGTCTTGAACAAGAAGATTCAAGTATTGCAAGTGGCTAAAGCTTATTCGAGCGAACATTATATAGAATGGACTAGTCACTGGTATGTAGGCGGTGCGAGTCCCGCTGGTGGTAAGCCCGAGAGCACCCTTTGCATTGCGACATTCCTGGTACTTTGGTTGTCTAAAGACATTTTTACTGACGCTCCCCTTGGTACCTTGAAACCTCATGTTGTCTCTTTGGCAGTTCTCCTGGCTCATGGTCGAAGTTTGCCTATCGGTAGCATATTCCTCGGTTCTCAGTACACTCAGTTTGACGCTCCAGTCCGGGATATGTTGGTGCCTGGTGTTAGTAGGGTTAGCACCTACTTGAATCCCTCATTCCTCCAGGCAATCTTGTGGGAGCACTATGAAGCTCATAGACCCAAAAGCGCCCCTGCTTTGGGTAAGACACTGAAGGAGAGTCCTCGAATCTTGTAGTGGATCACCAAATTGCCCTTTTCCTCTCTGCAACTGGGAGATTTGCTGGATGACGAGAGGAACATTAGTTCCTGCCCGTTGTACACCAATTCCTCTTTCAAGATCGTACATCCTATAACTTTCACGGATGCGCCTGGTGTTGAGATACAATCGGACCCCGAGAGTCGAGTGGTCTCACTGTCGGGCAGGCTATCTTTATTAACAGCAGTACTCCTGGTTACATGCTCGGATATTTTCGCGAGGAGGAGGTGGTGATGCCTTACAACATTGACAGAGTAGCGAGAGTGATGGGTTTCGACCAAGACATTCCCGCGAGGTTACTTCCCATGCCTTCTGTAGCGGAGTTGCGAGCTTCTCTTGTCGTGTCGCTCCACCCCAATCGTTGTTTTCCTTTTATTTTCCGTCACAGACCGACGAGGGTGACTCCTGAATATCACGAATTTTGGAATGGTGCTCTTGAAGTCCTCCATGGTTTCGTCAGTCGTCAGGGCGTAGGCCATGATGCTCCCGTTGCCCCCCTCCAAATATGATAGCTTGATTGTAATCCGCTCTTCATTGCTAGATGTCTCTTTACCTTTCGTTATTCTTCCACAGGCGAGCCAGCTCTGAGTCCCTAGTTGGAAGACATAACTCATGTTCGAGGCGCCAGGAGGGAAAAACCTAGGATGAGACTTCCTAGGGGATATGTCTCTCAGAGGGCGGTGGATGAGCTTTCTGTTGACTACGAGGACGCTGACGTGATGGTAATGAATTCTTTGCCACCGTAGAGTTTATTTTATTTCCATATTAATGTTCAGCAAGGCTCTTATTCTTACGTTTTCTTCTTGTAGATGAATCATCCAGGAGACAACGAACCCATGGGATCTTCAAACGTGGATGACGGGGATCAGAAGGTACTTGGGAGGACCGATAATCCTTCACCCCTTCGTGAGGCGTCGAGTCCCGGCACGGTAAGTGGCTAGTGCTCCTTCATACTTCTGACTATTTCTTTCTTGTCCATGGGCTATCGGTAGCTCCTAACTTCACGCGGTTACTAACTTCCCTTTTTTCCTCAGTTCATGGAGGGAATCGGCGGGTTTATGCGCGATGAAATGATGATGACCTAGGGCGCCGACGATCTCCGCGCGGTTCCTTCCGTCACTGCGGATGTGCCCGTGAATGGCAGTGCAGACGAAGAAGTTGTAGATGATGGTGATACTGAGGAGATTGAGGACTCCGACTCCGAAGATACTATTGACGCCGAGATGAGGGCCAATGAGGCTAGGATGAACACTCTTTACCCAAATCGGGGTGTTGCGTTCTCCTTTTTGAGCAGAGTCAGAACTAACCAGGTAGCCGTATGTGGCTTCGTCATACCGCAAGCGTATCAGGACATGTATACACGTATCTGGAAAGAGTTCGGGCACATTGCCAGAGAGGATGCGAATCGTGCTTTGGCAGAAGGCTTCGTTGGGGTTCTGTTGGAGCGGATCGTTGAGATGCGTGAGTACTCCATGCCTGGGGTCGAAACAGAGATGTTGCGGGATTGAGAGGATGCTATAGCTGCCGCCGAGTCTGAATATTTTAACGTGGCTTGGCTCCGGGAGAGGTTCGAAAAGCGGAAGTGTTCCAAGGTTCAGGCTGATGCTGTTACAGATGATGTTCTTGCCACGAAAGAAAGGGAGGTTGCTGAATTGGAGGCTAGGTTCGAAGAAGAGCGAGATGTGATTTACAAGATGAGGGATGCCCGTGTGAAAGCTGGGGCTATCGTGTTGTCTGGCCTTTTCTGAGTATTTTGGTTTCGTTTCTAGACTCATAGTTTAAGGAGAGTTTTTTTTTTATTATTTACTTGAAAAACAACGAGGGAATAGGTTTCATGTTCTGACTATGTAATTGGTAAAATCCCCATGGAGAGATTTTACCAATACACCCAATAATCACACATGAGATACACATAAACATAAGGATTTATTTGTAGGGGGCAAAACCCCTCGGAACACGTGTTTCGAAAACCCAACCATACCGAGAAAACCAGCAGTGAGACCTCGGGCCATCCCGAAGAAGTCGCATAACAAGCGAAGCAAACACTCCGGAAGAAAGAATTCGGACCGCGCCGAAGGACCGAAGCCCAATAACTCAACCTCGGAACGACGGCGAATAAACCGCCTTACTCGACAGGGACTGACACCACCACGATTGAGTCGTTTGTCTTTATTAGCTGTAAACCACCCAAGCTCGGCCTATATAAGGCGAGCTTGGAAAACGTTGTAAGGGTTGGATTCTTGTTTGGTTGAGCCTAAGTAGCAAGAAAGAGATTAGGTTTGTTATCTCCTCTGGTTCCTTAGGGTTATATTCATGTAATCACAACATCGAAATACATAAAGAGTCTTCTTATATTTTGCCTTTACTCTTATTAGTTTGGTCTTTATTTACTGTTCATAGTACCCTCGGTGCTGTTCTTATGGTCTTCGCACCATTGAATCTCAACTGAATATTGTATGTATGAGTAGATCTGATGGATGTGATACCTTGAGTACCTATGCAGATTTTCTACACGTACAGTTTGGCGCTAGAAACAGGGACTGATTAAAACAACTTAGGGTTTGCCTGTGATTTTTCGGGTTTTCAAATTTTTTAGCATGTTCTAGTCTTCTCAAAAGATTTTCAAAGGCTTGTTTTCTGAAAAGAAGCTCCTGTATCTTAAGCATCTAAATGACCTTAAAGGCTTTGGTATGTTTAAGAGTTCTCTGAGCACAGCATCAGATGATCAAATCATCCATTAAAAAGAGTTTTTCCAGACCTCGGTGTGACAAAATCGATATCCGAGAGAGGCAATTAATATTCGCTTTAAAACCTTTTTTGTAGCATAGAATCCTGCTTTGCGATAAACAATTATAAATTCGTGCAAAATCTAAAAAACCGTTTTAGGGTTTCAAAAACTCATGTTATACATAAAAATCCATTTTAGGGTTTTCAAATTTCATGCTATATTTGGAAATAAAACTTCATAAAAAGAACTAGATGAAAAGGGAAGATTTGAGTTAAAAGACAAAATAGGCAGTTAAGGATATGTCTAAAAAGGGCAAATAGGACATTCAATTCTGTCTGAAAAAATTAGTTGCAGAGTAGATTTACATGGCCGACAAAGTACACTGCGCTAGCCGCCTTGGACCTCACGGGTTTTTTGTTTCTTGACAGGTCACCGAGAATGACTTCGAAATCAGACCAGACGCCGAGGCAGCAAGTAGGACCTTCGGGGCAAGTCATAAAATCGCAAAACGAAGTACCAATGCAAACTGCTCACTGCAATTCAATGATCCATACAAGGGAAAGCGTCAGCTCGAGAAGCAGCAGTTTTGGGGGAAGAATTCACAAAAGAGATAAAGATGGGAAAGAAATAATGATTGTCACCAAAGCAAGAAAATTCGAGCAATGGCAACTGGAACCAATAACTTATTCGGCAGCAGACCTTCCCGAAGATGGCCCAAGTAATAGTCCTTTAGTAATAACAGTAAACATAAACAAGGTATCAGTACCAAGAATCCTGGTGGATCCAGGAAGTTCGGTAGATGTATTATTCGGAATGGCATACAGGGAGTATTTCTCGAACATTCCGCTGATGCCTTCGGATTACACCATCTACGGATTCAATGGAAGAGCATCAAAACCAAAAGGAGACATCTCATTACCAGTGTACGTGGCCTCGATGGAGCTAAAGACAACATTCTGTGTCCTGGACATAGAATCACCATACAGTGCTATCTTAGGACGACCATGGTTGCATGGGGTCTTAGGGGTACCTTCTACATTACATCAGAAACTCAGATTTCCAACTCCCGAAGGCATTGGTGAGATCAAAGGCGAGGGTTCGGAGTCCAAAGCATGTCACGAAAAAGATATCGACCTGAGAAAAAACGCACGGTGGAGCCGAAGGGAAAGATACAGACAGCAAAAGGAAAAAATGATTTGCGAAGAAATTAATCAAGTAATACAAGGAAAGAATATAATCACAAAAGCACCACCAAAGGATCCCAGTGCCATGAACAACGACACTCCGAACTTCACCCCAACAGAGCCGACCGAGGATGTAAATATCGGAACGACCGAAGATCCGAAGAGTGTAAAAATCGGAACACTAATGGCAAGGGGGCAGCGAGATGAGTTGGAAGATTTGCTGAAAGAATACTCTGATGTCTTCGCTTGGAAGATGAGCGAGATGCCAGGAATCGATCCCAGCTTGGCCTGCCACCATTTAGACAAACCCTTCGGTGCGACCATTCAAGCAGAGACCTCGAAAGCTAGCAGACGTATACCAGACGGCGGTCGAAACAGAGTTAAATAAGATGATCGAAACAGGAATTATCAAAAAGATACAATATGCAGATTGGATATCCAACATGGTCATTGTACCAAAGAAAAACAAAGGAGTACGTATATGCATCGATTTCAGCAACCTAAACAAGGCGTGCCCTAAGGATCCCCATCCCCTGCCCAGCATAGACCAAATGGTGGACGCAACCGCCGGACACGAGCTGCTAAGCTTCATGGACGGCTATTCTGGCTACAACCAGATTCCTTTGGCGGAAGAAGACCAGAAGCACACGGCGTTCTTAACATCCAACGGGCTATATTGCTACACCAGAATGCCATTCGGATTAAAGAACGCCGGCGCTACTTATCAAAAGGCCATGGAGAATATCTTTCGTCCTTGGCTAAAAAAGACCGTCGAAGCTTACGTGGATGACATGCTTGTCAAAAGCAAAAAAGCTGACACCCATGTGAATGACCTTCGAGAAATACTGGAAAAGATGCGACAGATTAACATGAAGATCAACCCAGCAAAGTGCATCTTCGGAGTGACCTCTGGAAAATTTTTGGGATACATAGTCACAAAAACTGGCATCGAAGCAGACCCGTTAAAGGCGCAAGCAATTCGAGAAATGCCATCGCCAACAACCATAAGAGAGGTGCAAGCTCTAAATGGGAGATTGGCTGCTCTTAGCAGATTTATTGCACGATCCTCGGATCGATGTAAAGACTTTTTCAGCATTCTGAAGAAAGGAGAGCAATTCGTATGGACAGACGAAAGGGATGCCGCTTTTCAGGGGATCAAAACTTACCTAGCAAGCTTGCCAGCTCTACAGCGCCCAGAGAAAGACGAGAACTTGAAATTATACATAGCCGCGAACAAAGAAGCCATTAGTGCAGTGCTAGTAACAACAAAAGAAGAAGAAAGACCTGTATACTACATCAGTAGGACCCTTTTTCCAGCCGAAAAGAATTACACCAAGTTGGAGCAGCTAATCCTCGCGCTAGTAGTAGCAACGCAAAAACATCGGACTTACTTCCAGGCCCATAAAATAATAGTGCTAACGAAAACACCAATTGAGTCCATTCTAAAAAATCTCCAAGCAGCAGGAAGAATTGCAAGATGGAACGCTCAAATCGGACAATACGATGTGCAGTATGAAATCAGAACGGCACTAAAATCGCAGATCATTGCAGATTTCCTGGCTAAATTTCCAATAGAAGAAGATTACGAAGACGAACCAATTTTGGGAATCGAAGATGACGACGGGCCCGAGGATCTGCTGGAGCAATGCCATCCTCGGAGATGGGAAATTTTCATTGACGGATCAGTAAACAGCGATGGTAGGGGGATAGGCATAGTCTTCACATCACCCGAAGGACAGCGCACCGTCTTTGCACTTCGGCTGGAGTTCGAAGCAACCAACAATGAAACATACTTTAAAACGTATGATTAGCATAGAAATTCAGGAAGCTAGAATAACAACGGACTCGCAACTGGTCGTGCGACAATTAGATGGGAGCTACCAGTCTAATGATTTATTATCTAAGTATAAGAAGTTAGCAAGAAGGCTTATGTCGAAAATTCCGCATCTCAAAATACGACACATCTGTAGAAAAGACAATAGGCATGCAGATGCTTTGGCGTTCATTGCCTCCAAAGTAACAGACAAAAACATAATCTCCATTGAAATCGGAAGGATAAAGCAATCATCAATAGCGGCCGAAGAAGGAGAGCTAGTGATGGCCATCCAAGAAGAACACGACGATTGGAGAACTCCTATAAGAAAGTACTTGGAAAACAGAGAATTACCCAGCAATCCGCTAGAAGCACACAAAGTGACTAGCAGATCTGCTAACTACCGCCTCATAGATGGGGTCTTACACCGACAGTCATTCTTGGGACCACTATTAAGGTGTGTGCACCGAATGGACGGAATCGCACTAATGAACGAATTGCACAGCGGCGAAGCAGGTACCCACAGTGGTGCACGAGCACTGGCTCAGAGAACAAAGGCTCAGGGATACTATTGGCCATATATGCATGCCGATGCAAAGAGCATCTCTCAAAAATGTGATCCATGCCAAAGATTCGCTAAACGAATCCACGCGCCAGCAACAAACTTGAATTCAGTACTCAGCCCATGGCCCTTCGCCAAATGGGGGGTAGACATCGTCGGCCCATTCATTCCAGGGACGGGGCAGCGAAGGTATATCATAGTTGCCACCGACTACTTATCCAAATGGATCGAAGCCAAAGCACTGCGAAGCCACACGGGTAAAGAAGTATTTACCTTCTTCTGGGAGAACATATTCTGTCGATTCGGTGTACCCGCAGAGATTGTTTCGGACAATGCCCAAGAATTCCTCAGTGCCGAAGTTAAGGAACTTCTAAATCAATACAACGTGAGGCTTGGTACCTCAACGCCAATTTATCCTCAAAGTAACGGACAGGCCGAGGCAACAAACAAAACCATAGGAGACAACTTAAAAAAGCAAGTATTGCCACACAAGAAGCAGTGGTGCGAACATCTGCACAATGTACTGTGGGCATTCCGAACCTCACAAAGACGAGCAACGAGAATGACTCCTTTTCACCTAACATATGGGACCGAGGCAGTACTTCCTACAGAGATAATGATACCAACAGATAAATACAAAGCATGGGAGCAGAACTTGTCGGCAGATCTAATATATGCAAAATTGGACGACCTCGAAGAAGAAAGGGAAGAAGCTCGGCAAAGCATCATTAATTACCAGAAAGGGGCAGCCCGAGGATACAATAAATAAGTAATTGAACGAGAGTTTCAACCCGGCGAACTCGTGTTACGCGAAATACCGCCTTATCAAAAAGGAAACGCGGGAAAGCTAGAGCCAGTTTGGGAAGGACCGTACACAATCAAGCAAAAGGCGGGAAAAGGAGCCTACAAACTAATTGACGAAAAAGATGGCCTCCGACTCGGCAATGCGTGGAACGCAAAATATATAAGGAAGTATTACACGTAAAGAAGTGTACCATGTATTCTCGAAATAAAAGAAAATTTTATGACGAAAGCGCCGAATCAAACTCCAGAAAGAATGGTATAGTTAAAGGCTGTAACGCCGAGGCAAAAACGCCAACAAACAAAAAGGCTGTAACGCCGAGGCAAAAACGCCAACAAACA
>JAJJMA010202376.1:97239-118875 GCA_023529015.1 Papaver nudicaule | reverse complement strand
TGAAGAAGACGTTCATCCCTTTGAGATCGGTAACATAGCTTGGTTATTTTGAGGTTGACTGGCAATGATAACGTATGAGGCTTCAGTAGCTGCGAGTCCCCTGACGTTGATCTCTTTGTTAAGTTCGATGCAAGCTAATATAGTTTTCACGGATGGGAGAGGACCAACACTTGCAGTTCTCTGATATTAAAAAAAAACTCGGGTATTGAAGTACCAGTTGTACTCCAAGTGGAATCGCCCATATCCACTTGTTGAAGTATTCTGTGGATTTTACGAGGATAGCTTGACCTCGATGGCTAGGACAAGTCCCCATCTTGTGGAATATTTAATGATTTTTTACTGGTTATTGAAGGTTGCATGGAGTGTAGTTCAAGTCCCATTGAATTGCTGGTGATGACACTACTGAATTGGATTATATGATCTCGTCCTTCCTGATGGCCAGTAATACTTTTCGAGAACTTGGAGAAATTATCTCTTGTCTTCTTTGGTATTCTCCCTCACACGTCTGTTTGAGTATTATGAGGGCTTAAGGTACTGCAAGGCAATGCAGTAAGACTTCTCCTCAGCTTTTATGGTGTAAAATCCCTGGATGTATCGATGCTATCAGTCCCTAGTGTGAGGATGTAGAACCATTAAGTCTTCTATAAGATGTCAAGATTCTTGATAATCAGAGAAGGATCCTTGCAAACCTCAAGGCTGAGATTTTATGGTAGGACACAAGTCCCTTGTCGTTGAAGTCGCTTGTAAGGGTTATTACGAGTGTCAAACCAAACATCTCTTCTTGGACGTGATGGAATCGGTTTCGTCCTTTAGTTTCCCCTAGGCATCTCAACGTAGACTTGAATTTTCTCTGGTCCTTAGATCTGTGGCTTAAAATCGTTTGTTAAACTAGCAACATGTATTTTTTTGGTATTGACTCGTGTTCACCTTGCTATTTTTCAACAAATTGAGGAAGCGCCTTCTGTACTTTGACCACGATATTAGCGTATGGAAAGAGTTGTACTCGTGCTGGATGTGACAAGGTTTGAAGGTCAAAATTTCCTTTTGTTTAATCTTTGAGAAACTTTGAAGTTCATATAAGCTTTTCATCAGGAAGGGGAATTATTGACTGATTGTTCCCTCCCTTATGCTGGCACTCGTCATGTAGTGCTAGGGTCTCTACGGATATTTTCAGTCTTCATGTCTACTCGCCTTGTCTTGAGAAGCATTTGTTTTCGTACAGGGAAAATTGATGCACATGGAGTCCACCTTATTATCGCCCCCCTTAATCAAGAGTCGGCTTTGAGAATTATCATAGGTGAACAAGCTGGGGAGTCCCATAGATGAGGCAAGAATCAAGAGAGCTTCATGTAACAGATAGGACCATTGGGTTTCGCAGGTGAACCTGAGAGATGTTTATACACTGACTGAGTGTGTTGGGTTTTATAGGTAAAACCTTGAGATCTTTGAGAGCTTGCATATGAAAAACACAGCTGGTGCCAAGAGACGTGACAAATATTTTTGATTTGTTCGAGAGAATCTTGTTTCCCCCGGTTATCTCCACGAGCTATTTTTTTTCTTTTTTTTTTAAAATCCTGGAGGACTTGGATCTATCGAGTAGAGTTGTAGCTCATCAGTTGGAGGAGATCTGGTGACTTGTACCCTTTGGTAGAGGAGATCGTTGCACCTTGGAGAGGGTAAGGCAGGTGACGGTACATCAGATCTGTTGTGCTTTCTTGTGTGATGAAGTTAGGTTGTTTTCTCTTCTGAGTACGTACTCGTAATGATAGCAGGCTCCATCTTCTTCGTCTTCATCATCAGGATCTGGATCTTCATCGTATCAAGACCATCAAATAATTCTTTTGGAGGAGTCTTCGACAGTATTCCTCTTTCTGTATACGCGTGTTTCTTCTCTTAGTAATGGATCCGTATTCGTATTTAATAAAGCTAAATCTTCGAGTTGTCTTAGAGGTGTTACTCTGGTTCATTGTAAAATCATTCTGAAACTCGATCAGTAACTCGACTAGGTGTCTTAGTCCCCAGTATAGGTGGAAAGACTACTTGAGTACTTTCTTGGTCTCACGAACAGAAGTGGATTGAATAATCACCTCAGTTCCTTGAATAGTGATGGTGACGGGATGAGTCCCCTAAGTAACAATGGTAGTGTAGCAGCGACAATGGAGTTCTCTGCATACTTCCCTGTATCAACCATGATTTAAGATTTGACTGCGAACCGAGAAAATGACCTCCCACTGTGGTCGCCAAATGTTTTTACAGTAAAACAATAAAATATGAAAAAGATGGATTTGTGAAGAACGGAAGATCAATTTCGAACACCGTTTGCCTAAATCAAGAAGATGACCTTTCAAACGATGCTTCAGTCACAGTGAAGGAAGGAAGGGTTGGTCTTTCTAGGGAGGGAAGCAGAAGGAGAAGAGAGAGATCAGAGTGCGACGACTGAGCAGGTTGAATCAACGCTCTATGTCTTCTTAGAGTGAAATAGAGTCCACTATTTATACTCGCTGTAATCTCGTAGTTAATAGATAAAGCGGGCTAAGTGGGGAAAATGAAGAGGTGGTCACGTCTGCATGCATTGATGAGATGACCAACCTTTACGCCCATTGCCCTTGATTATAGCCACGTCTCTCACCATTAACTCCTCTTTCCATCATGATTGTACTCTTACGTTATAACAGTCATAGGCATGAATATTGAGCCGTTATGGATATTAGCATTGAGTATTCACATGTGCTGTAGGCCACCAGACCAAGACCCTACTCGTATCCCCCACATGACATAATTGTCTTTCGTGTATACATCGAGTAATGAGTCTGCTCCATGCTAACCAAAGAGTGAGGCTAGGGAGATGAAGTTTGAGAGTCTAGCAAGTAGTCATGATTAGCGAGTCATGCTTATGGCTAGAGGTCTAACCCAAGAATTGTATATTAGAGCAGCAGCTAGACTAAGTCTAGTGTGAGATATTAATGAGGCTTGAAGTAGGCACTGAGCTAGTGAAGCCTTAACACATCTTGGTTGGCTTAAAGAGAGCACGAGACCAAGGAGAGGGGATGCTGCCGCGAGTAATGACTGATTAGTGAGTCATGATCAATGGTCTAAACAGACCCTTAGGGAGTGACTATGCTGCTCACCAAGCCCTAAGGAGGTTCCAACAAGCTAGTGGTCTATGAGAGACACACGCCTAACAAGTGAGCCTAAGAAGGACGATGCCTAATGACCCATTGTGAAGAGTAGCACTAGTAGTCCAATGATGAGTGAATGAAGTTGTGCCATTAATAAGCCTTAGGAGGTGAATTGCTCACCAAGCCCTGAAGACATGTTATACACGTATGAGACATGACTAACTAGCAGTCACTTGAAAGAGACCTTGTAACTAGTAATCCCATGAGAGGAGTAGTACTAGTAGTTCAATAATGATGGGCGAATGAAGTCACGCCATTAATAAGATCCTAGGAGGTGACTTGTTCACCATGTCCTAAGGATATGCGGTAACTAGGGTTCCATACAGGAGACACGACTAGTTGTCATATGTAGAAGAGACTTTGTAACTAGTAACTCTTGCAGTAGTAGTACTAGCAGCCTAGAGAGAGAGACACGTAGTTGAGACTACATATGAAACATGCACAACTAGTCTAGATGTGTAGATAAGGGTCTCTAGGTTGAGATAGCTCGACTAGGAGGAGAGAGTTCAACTAGGAGACAAACTCGACTAGAAGGGGAGCTTGACTACGAGACGATCTCGACTAGGAGGAGAGCTCAAGTAGGAGGTTACATCGACTAGGAGGCAACCTCACATAGAAGACAAGCTCACTTATTACCATCATATGTTGAATGTCTGGCATGAACCAAAGAAACACTTCTATGTGCGTTCAAAACCCACCATCAACACCAGCAAGAAATGAGGAATCCATTGATACAAAGATATAACAACCAACTACGTCGAACAGTTAAGTTTTTTCTCAAGAAATTCAATAATACTAATTCTCAGAACTTTATCCAATTTGCCAATAAATCAAAGAACATACATGAACCTGCCAATTATACCAACCTAAGCAAAATAAATTTATTGTTGTCATTTGTAGGAAAAACTACCCTCTCGTGCAATTCTGAAGTGGAATCAGCGTCCATGACAAAAGCACCACCGACTTACTGCCAGAAATAAACGCAAGTATAGTACAGTATAAACAAGTCGGAAAGTTATAAACTTCCCGTGGAAACTTTTCACCTTATCTAATATAAACAGCACATTTTAACTGGTAATATACAAATCCCCTAGTAATCCCTAATCAAGACCAGAGCATACCATTACAAGGGATTTATGGTTCTAAATGAGTATCATTTGTCTACTAACGTCAAAGCCTAATTATCCTGGTGCAGATGTTACAAGTTACAGCATAACCTATTTAGTATCTCGAAAAATTATATTTATCAAGGCTGTAATCAACATTTATTTATATTTTGAACGAGTACATAAAAATAATTAAGCTTCAATCAATTCGTTAATGACTAGTGAGAACTAAAGACGTTTGAAGTTTGAACATTAAATTAACACAAAGCCAGATATCCCTTGTTTCGCTTTCAGCTTCAAAACCCAATTTCTCGTCACCACCAAAATACCCGGTATATATACATTCAGTGGGCAGTTTTTACACCTGAGGATAAACCAATCGATGAGCAAAGATCCATATGCAGAAATTCTAATCCATCATTCTACCAAAAAATACAAGAAATTTCTTGTAACAAGTATGATGAGATGGAAAAAGTTGAAACACAGAAACTCTACCTTCTGGAAGCTGCTTGTAGAAGGCTTCAATAGCATTTTTTACTCCATTTTCGTTCCCCATCTCTTTGGCCAACTCCTTTGCACGCTTCTTCACCTATTTTTTATGCATTAAGTGCGAGAAATACTATTATTATTAATGTAACAAAACTCTGCAGAGAATAAAGGGAAGTCATTCGAAAGAGCAGTACCATTGGGTCACGCATAAAGTTAATTGCATTTGTCAATTTATTCAGCGAAAATTTATCAATCGGAATAGGAGCTGGACCAACTCCTCTTTTTCGAACCTGCTCACCCCAGAAAGGTTGATCACCAAAAAAAGGTACAATTGTGGTAGGGCGCTGTGCAACAGCAAAGAAAACACCAGTTATCAGTAAAGTTGTAAGCAGATATCCTTGATTCATTTGTCATGAGGAACTGAAGAAATAGTTACCCCAGCTTTAAGGCCAGCAGCTGTTGTCCCAGCACCCCCATGATGAACCTAAAAACAATATGATTCTTAAGTTATGAGGTCAAAGAAGTAAGAAAACAATCTTATTTTGTTTGTGTTGAAATCCAATACATTAAGCATTTTCAAACGTTATATATGAATAGACACTAAAACATAAGCGACATTAGTGAATCTTCTCTGTCTTGAGTTTAAAAAATATTTTTATTTTCTGCAACTCAGTTATATTACCAAAACTAAAAACAATGGCTATTCTTACCACAGCCTTGCACTTCGGAAATAACCAGTCATGAGGGCATTTGTCCAGTACGTATACGAAGTCCTCGACCTCCTTGAGTTCCGATTCCGACACTGAGAACAAAAATTATCTCAAGTAGATATAACAAAAACTCAATTGGTAAGTTGAAATAAAACAAAAATTATCTCAAGTAGATATAACAAAAACTCAATTGGTAAGTTGAAATAGGAGGCCTTACATTTCCCGAAACCACCCCACCCTTGGCTAATAATCCCTCTTTGACGAGTATCTTGCAAAGCCTTCACAATGATTCCCGTTATCTTGTTTGGATCTTTAACACCCTGGTATTGTTTACATATAGTTTTTAAATCGCTCGAGACCCATAGATAGACAACCTTTTTCAGAAGGATACAGAAACCAAAACCCAAAAACAGATCAGAAAACTCACAAGACTGCCGAATCCGATGTAGATAGGCCTTTTTTTTGTACGTTTAAGCCACTCTTCCAATCCCGGCTTAGGCCTATAAGTTGATGCAAGCTTAAGGTAACAGAAACCAACAACATCAATTCTAGGTCCCCAATCTGCAGATAAAACATTAACTTAAATACGACAGACAGATCTTTGAACTGTGAGAAATTTCATAAACCGATGCTACATCAATCACAACACAGATGAAAGTTCGAATGTTTCTGACCTGATGGCTTTGGAACAAGGTAAGGACTCCATATATATGCATAAGGCACATCCGACGCCGACCCTTGCCCACCAAACAATGGCATAGGAGGCAATTTCAATTCCTTTTTCCTAAAATCATTAATTGTATTTCGAATTCCGCTCCAAATCATAAAATCTATCATTGTGTAAGAAATCTGCAAAGAAATATTATGTAGTCAGCACTCAGATATTCAAATATGTACAAATACTACACGAGTTTGCTTACTTTGTTTGCTGGACGGCACTTCACAGGGAAAGAGGATAGGGGATGTGCAAATTGACTCGTCGGCCTGCACAACAAAATTGAAGCATAACGGTGAGATGGAACTGTTGGAATAGTGTTTCATGATTAAGTCTCTGTACAGTTAGTGTTAGGAATAGTATCTTTAGATATTTTTTTACCTAACCCTAAATCTGGGTCAATGTATCTTGTTCTTACCTATAATCTAATTAGATTTTGATGAAGCTGTTCATGAAGAATCTCCAAAATGTTCTTGTAGAACTTGTTGTTGGTCTGTAAGTTGGTTTCCTCTTTGAAAGTGGCCTCATTTTGTTGAGTTTAGAGGTAGATTTAATGTCTGGAATTTCTAAGAACAACGGTTCTTCTTCGTGTATGAGTTTAGCATCTCTACACTCTTCCCGCTATAATATGAGCGGAAAAATAATATCTTGTAAGCTTGATGATACAATTACCTTGTTTGGTCCCACTGCATGAAACTTTACATTACGGATAAGGAAAGCTTGGGCACCTGACAGGAAGTAAAGCTTGTCCAGCACTTGAAGATCCCTAACATGAGACTTGGGTCCAAGAGGACGCCATGATAATGAGCGTGTTGTTAGACTCAACCTGACCTCAAGAGTAGTGCTTATCCACAACAAAATAAGTGTGGGAGGCAATCACTCAGATCTACGTTGTGAGCGGTGATGCAACACAAACTTGAATCGTCGGATTATAGAGACTCGTCAGAATAATCAGCCTGTATCAGTCTACTACAATGATATCCAAGCTCTATGGCAAGAACTTGACTTTCTACAACCCTTAGACATGGAGCGTGCAGCTGATACCACTAAGTTGCATAAAAGAATTGAAAATGGGATTATTGAGTTTCTTGCTGGTCTCGATTCAAACTTTGATCCAATCAGAGTTCATATGTTGAGGAAAGATCCATTGCCGACTCTACGAGGAGTGCATAGGACTGTCAAGTCAGAGGATCTTCGCCAAGATGCTACGATACCTCCAGTACCAGAGGAAAGTTCATCCTTGAATGTGGTTACTCCACTAACAATCACACGTGAGCGCAACCAACAATCTAAAGAGAAAGACTCTATATTGTGATTACTGTCAAAAACATAGATATACCAGGGAGACTTGTTACAAGCTTAATGGACGCCCACAATGGCAAAATAACATTAGAAGAGGGGGTAACTCTAGTGGCTGTAGTGAAGGAAGAAGATGAGGTTAAGGGTGTCAATGGATGTCCGAAAACTTCGAAATCCGTTCGAATTCGCATTCGAATTATCAATATTATCCGAAACATAATTAATCGGATACGAATTCGGGTATTGCACTATTCGTCTTCGAAATTATTCGTATCCGTATTTCTATATATATTTACTACTTACAAAAATATATTCATATATTATTATTTTATTTTATTTTGATTTTAAATTTTTAAATAATATTTTTCTCAAAACTATTTACAAATACCCTTACTTTGTTTTTTTATTATTATTTAATAATATTAACTTATTAGAAAAATTTTAAAAAGTTCTTGTTTTTTTCCTTTTGATTTTGAACCGGATATTATTCGAAATCCGGGATATAAATTCGGTTCGTATTCGAATCCGATTCGTATTCGTATTTTTAGTTTTGGATACGAATACGGATACTGCACTATTACCATCTGAATGCATCCGTAGACACCCTCAGAGGAGGTCGTAGTAGTGGTCCAAGGGCATACGACACAACTAATGAGATGGAGTTTGAATCTACATCCGAGTAGTTATCCTCATTCATGTCAGGTCTAACTGGAGTAAATGATTAAGGATTATGCAAGGTTGCTATCGTCCAAGGAAAATGATGTTGGGTCTTGTTCTTCTGCTCAATCAAGTAACACAAAAAACTGTAGAACGACACTAAACACTAGATGAGATAAGCCTAAAGGTTCCTGGATTATCAATAGTAGAGCATATGACCAAATGTCCACAGGGTCCAATCTTATCTCCACTTATAATTAAAGTCCTAGTAAACCTTGTATCTTGATAGCGGATGAATCGATTTATGGCAGAAGAAGTCAAACATCATACAAGACAATTCAAATTCAGTTTCGTTTAATTTTGTGAAGAGAAGAGCTAATGATGCAGCTCACATTCTCGCATCCCATGCGTTAAAGCATAATGTCCAGGAAGTTTGGACATCTTCAAAAAAAAAACTCCTTGAATTTCTACTTGTATATCTGCTGGACTAGTGAGTCACTAGTTTCCTCTGTCCCTTGTATCAGTCTTTAATGTTCTTTTGCTTTTTGTTTTTTCAAAAAGAAAAAAAAAAGCAAAAAAAGAAAAAGAAAATGAATCTCCGACAATAGTCCCTGGCGAAGGAAGTATACCCATAACTAAATCTATGTCCCTATCTATTGTGCTACATGTGCCAAATTTGTCTTGTAGCCTTCTCTCCATCGGTAAAATAACCATAGCTCTATAGTGCGGTGTTTACTTTTTCTAGTCACATTGTTTCAAGACCTTTTCACAGGAGCGACGACTAGTCTTTGTAAAGACAGGATAAGAGCTTGCAACTCGACAAGTGCATCTAAGGTTGAAGAGTAAATCAGGCTACGGCATCAACGATTGAGACTTCCTTCTTTTGGGTACTTCAAAAAATTGTTTCCTAAGTAATTTTCTGCATTTGATATATCTATACTCCACTGTGAAGTGTGAGTTAGCTAAACTTCAGCGTGTATCCATTAATCATGAATAAAAGCTTTTACCCTTTTGCAATGATACACAGTGATGTTTGGGGCCCATCACGTGTATTTGTTTTTCTGGTTGCCGTTGATTTGTCATTTTCATTAATGACCACTCTAGAGTTTTATGGATCTACTTACTGAAAGATAAAAGTGATATCCACTCAATTTTCAAAATCTTACATAAGGTGTCCTAACCCATTTTAACACAAGGATTCCAGTGTTAAGATTTGATCGTGGTGGTGAGTACCTAAACCAAGGCCTATCTTCTTACTTCTTAGAAAAGGAAATTGTTCACCAAACCACTTGTACGAACACCCCTCGGCAAAATGGGGTTGCTTGCCATAAAAGTTGTCCCTAGTCTAATGTTACTAGATGCTTGTTGTTTTGTATGGATGTGCCAAAATTGTATTGGGGTGATGCTATCCTTACTGCAACAAATTTGATAAACAAGATGCTTTCTCAGTCTCATTATTTCCAAACAACTCTTGAGGTATTGTCCCCTGTGACTTCATTTCAACCTCATGTTCGTGCTCCACCAAAAATATTTGAATGTGTTTGTCATGTTCATGTCCACAGACGAGGCAGGAGTAAATTAGATCCTATAGCTCTCAAGTGCATTTACACAGGATACTTAGCTACCCAAAAGGGTTACAAGTGTTGTCATCCTCCCACTGGAAAGTTTTTTGTGTTGTAGATGTAACTTTCATTGAAGATACCCCTTATTTCTCGAGAGTTGGGAACTTCTCTTCAGGGGGAGAGTAAAAATGGTAAAGATCAGTCTGGGTATGATTTATGGTATGACCTATGCTCTACACCTAACGTAAGTAAGGAAAGTGAGAATACTCCACAGGCGAATGACTCTTCTGCTTCAACCTAAGCTTCAAGTTTACAAACGAAGAGACAAGGCCCCTCTCAGCCTCGTCAATTGTCAACTCAAGTATTAGGTAATGCTGAACTAGAACCTCCTATAGTTCAAGATAAAACTAACTTGAGTACTAATGAGAATCATATTTCAGCTGTTTAGTCCAAAAATGTTGTGGAAGAAGATTCTAGTTGTCCTGAATATCCTACTCGTAAACCTCCATCTCCATATGGTTACCCTACTGAGCATCCTATTTCTAACTCTGTGTCTTCTCTTCGTTTGTCACCCACTATTGTCTTGGCTCATCGATTATCTGTGGTGACGATTCCTACAAGGATTAAAGATGTTGTTGATCTTAAGTGGAATGCAGCTACGGTAGAAGAAATTGAAATTCTAGATAAGAACTCCACCTGGTGATAAAGCCACCAAGGCAGAAGACGGTTGTATAGGGGGTGCTGACTGTGAATTTCAGGTCTAATGGACAAATTGAAAGATGTAATGCAAAAATAGTAGCCGAGGGCTACACTCAAATTTATGGAATCGACTATCAAGAAAGCTTTACACCTGTCTCCAAAATGAATACCATTCGTGTCTTGCTATCTGTAGCAGCAAATAAAGAATGGCCTCTACACCAACTCGATGTGAAGAATGCGTTCCATAACAGTGATTTGGACGAAGAAGTGTACATGGACATTCTTCCAAGGTTTCAACATGCTAGTAATGAAGGGAAAGTGTGCAAGCTGAAGAAACCCTTATATAGATTGAAGCAATCTCAAAGAGCCTGGTTTACCCAAAATATGTTGTGATGTGGATGTCATCGAAGTCAGACAGACCATACCTTGTTTATCACACTATTCACACAGTGAAGAAATCAGCATGCTTGTTGTTTGTGTGGATGACATTACGAAAACCGCTGATGATGTGGGAGAAATGGGGAAGCTGAAATTTTACTTGGCTAAGGAGTTTGAGATGAAGGATCTGGGAGACTTGCGTAATTTTTTAGGAATTGAAGTGGCAAGATCGAAGGAGGGAATATTTATTTCACAAAACAAATATGTGTTGGCTCATCTGACCGAGAGAGGAATGCTAGGTTGTAGACCTATTGACACACCAGTTGATCCAAATCAGAAGTTGGGGGAAAACACCGACGGCATACCAGTTGACAAGGAGAGGTATCAGATGTTCGTGAGAAACTGATCTACTTGTTTCACACTTGCCCTGATATTGCATGCTCCACGGGATACACACGTGGATGCAGCATATGTCTTATTCCCGAAGAATAATCATGTAAAAGTTAGGGCATACACAGATGCCGATTGGGCATGTTCAATTATTGACCGTTGGTCCACCTCTAACTATTGTTCTTTTAGGTTAGGATACTTAGTGACTTGGCACAACGAGAAATAATCAGTGGTAGCTAGGTCTACTATGAAAGCGGAGTCTAGAGCTATCGCTCAAGGAATTTGTGAGATATTGTGGTTGAGGATACTGCTGACAGATCGGATACAACCTTTCAAATCCAATGAAGCTATACTGCGACAACAAGGCTGCTATCAGCATTGCTCATGATTCAGTCCAACATGACCGAACTAAGCATATATCAAAGATAAAACAGAACGAGGGAATTCCTAGTCGACCCTTCAATTATTTCCCTGACAAGCTTTGCATGTGAGATATCCACGCACCCGCTTGAGAGGTGGTGTTGGAATAGTGTTTCATGGTTAAGTCAATGTGCAGTTAGTGTTAGTGTTGGGACTAATGTCTCTGAATATTTTTTTACCTAACCCTAAATCTGGGTTCAATGTATCTTGTTCTTACCTAAGTGTATATAAGGGAAACCCTTTCACTGTTCTACTGGAACATAAACTGAAATACTTACGTCCAAGGCATCGTGAAAAACACGTGAACCGGGACACCTAGAGCCTCAGCGACATGTGTATGTCCTGGCAAACAAATAAACAACATTAGACGATACATTAAAAGTTGAACCACAATCAGGTAAGAGTCTTATAATCTCACCATATGCAGGTGGATTAGCAATTATAGCATCAACTTCGAAACCATCTGTGCATGCTTCCCTTAATGAGAATACAATATCTATGATTTGCTTCCGTTGTGCAGGTATTTCAGAGAGATCATCGGGCAAGAAGCCTTTGTTTCTGGCCATGTCTGAAAGATAGAAGAAAAAAAGAACATGAGAAAGCCTTAAAAATTTATGAAAAAAAATGAACCGACACAGCATTAACAAAAAGATATTGTTTATATACGCACAGTCTGCAAGCACTTTCGCATCCCCGCCTAAAGCATGAAATTCCAACCCACCATTAGTAACTAATTCCTTGAATTCTTCATTTGCATGAGTAGCCAATCGAACTTTATGCCCCAAGCGCTGCAAGTGCATATCAATGTCATGTGCGGATACAATAGAAACAAATTAGAACTTCTAGATCTTCTATAAACAACGAAACATAGAAGCATAACCTTTAGGCCTTCTCCAATGGCAACAAATGGCTGCACGTCTCCTCTTGTGCCAACAATAAGCATCACTATGTTTAATGGCCGCATCTTTGGAAGGTCATCGAGCTATGGAGTCACAAATATCCAACACTAATTAAACCAAGCAGAGAAGAATAATGGGGGAAAGAAGGTAATTTTATTATCTTGATTTAATAAAAGAAAGGAAGGACGATATGTTTATCAGTTAATCATTCTATTGGATCTATATGCTTATTCTGAGAGGATATCTATTTATCTATTGTATTTACATTTAAATAGAAGGCAGACAAGCTCTATGGAAAGAAGGCGGTTTCATTCGATACTGTTTAATGAGGAATTAAAACATAAGAAGATAATAAAGAGTACCAAGAGCGGTTTAAATAAAATTAGATTGACCCTTTGGTATAGTTGTTATGCTTAGTCTGTGACTAATCATCCAAAGAACTTATGCTTTAACTAAACTGATGCAAGGGCATAATGTCCCTTATTTAGGGTGTCTTATATTAGGATACTCTTCGTTACTGTATTTATAAGGATGGAGTCCTTTAATAGTTTTCTTTTAGTATAACAATACTAATAGGTTTTTCTTTTATAATCGATATTTTCTTAAAACTTATAATCGGTGATTGTTGAAACGGTTTGGTTTTGACCTAACTCATTTATCTTGCGTTCTATTTTTTTAATCTAGAGTTTCAATTCCTTAATTCTGTTGATTTTTTTTGTTTTCTCTGTTTTACTTCTAAGTATTGCATCAGTTGGCGCTAGAAGCAAAACACCAGAACCCTAGATTCTACAATGGTGGGTCGAGGTAATATTGGAAATCCAGGGTATGATGAGTTAAAAACCATGGTTGAGAACTTGTCGTTGCACGTTCAAACCCTAGCACGACAACAACGCGTTGCAACCCAAGCGGTGGTGTCGGAAGCCCAATACTATAACCATATGTTTCAACTGGAAGGAGAAGTATATGATGATGAACACTCAGTTTTTGAAAACTCTTTTCATAACCATGTTATTCATGGACCACAACAAAATAGGTTAGAAGATAGATTGATCAAAGCACTTGACTTGAACACCGGAGGGGTGAAAGTCGAAGTGGGTGATATGGATGGGAGGATTCATGCTGAAGATTACCTAGATTGGGAGGCCAGCCTAGAGAATTATTTTGAATGGAAACCTATGGCTAAAACTCGTAAGGTGTTTTTTGTGAAGCTGAAATTGAAGGGAATGACGTTACAACGATGGAGAAAGGTGGAGGAACAACGTGAGAGACAAGGCAAGGAGAAAATCAACACTTGGGATCACATGAAACAGAAGTTGCGTAAGCAATTTATGCCTCCAGATTATATGGTGACGTTGTACGAGAAGTTCCAAGATTTGCGCCAACGTAACCTCAGTGTTAAGGAGTACACAGTAGAATTCCATAACTGTCTCTATGGGTTGGTTTGAATGAGCCTCCCGAGCAACTTGCAGCAAGATACATTGTAGGTTTGAACATTACCATTCAGGACGAGTTTGGTCTCCTAAGGATTACCAACTTGGAACTTGCGTATCAATGTGCTTTGAAAGCGGAGGAGCGGGTGAATCATCGTCCGAAGAGTCGAACGGGTACCACATCAAACTGGAATAAAGACGCACCAAAGGTATCCGCTTGGAATAGCAAGGGCAAGGAAGTAGCAAACGCATCGGAAACCACAAACATCGGTCGCAAGTTTAGCAATTTCTCAGACTTGAAGTGTTAACATTGTGGAGGAGATGGACATCTGTCATACAACTGTTAACAAAAGCGAACAATTAACTTCACTGATGATGATGGTGCTGAAGACATGCTTGGGGAGCCAAACTATGACAAATCTGATAATGAGGAAGAAGAATTGCTACCCTAATAGGAGATAGTCTAGCTGTCCGAAGAATTCTCACTTGCCCCAAGGTTGATGGCGAGGAAGACTAGCGGCAGGAAAGCATCTTTCGCACTCAAGTTCTATATGGAGGAAAGGTTTGCAAACTTTAGATGGTGGAAATTGCGAGAATATAATGTCACAAAAGGCAGTAGACAAACTAAGCTTGGTGACTAAAAAGCACCCTAACTTTGTTCAGAAAAGGAAACACGGTACCAATCACGAGAAGGTGCCTTCTGAAGTTTTCTATAGGCAATTTTGAAGATGAAGTGTGGTGTGATGTAGCGCATATGGATGCTTGTCATATACTATTTGGCAGGCCTTGGTTATATGACAAAAAGATGACTCATATGACTGAACCTAATACTTTCTCCTTTACTTATAATGGAAAGAAGATGACATTGCAACCTATGAAAGAAGAGGTGGTACAAGAGTGGAAGGAAGAGGGAGTTTAGTCCACAAGTCTATTGACTTGTAGACAATTTCAGCATGAAAGCAAAGACTGGGGTCTGATTTTCGCACTAGTGTATAAACCAATACACCCAAGGATCAAAACAGCAGTGGGCAGCCAAAGGAGATGGATGAATTATTGATGAAGTTTAAAAATCTTGCACCTACGATGCTACCTAATGTGTTGCCACCTATGAGGGACTTACAACATGCCATTGATTTTGTTCCTGGAGCATCATTACCCAACTTGGCAGCATATAGAATGCCTCATGCACACCGATTGGAGATACGTAGACAAGTTGAAGAGCTAATGAGAAAGGTCTGGTTAAGGAGAGCAAGAGCCCGTGTGCGGTACCAGCCTTATTGACACCGGAGAAGGATGGTTCTTGGCGTATGAGTATAGATAGCAGAACAATCAACAAGATTACCATCAAGTACAGGTTCCCAATACCTCGATGAGAGGATATGTTGGATATGCTGGTTGGTGCTAAGGTTCTCTCTAAACTAGACTTGCGTAGCGGGTACCATCAGATTCGTATTTGCGCTGGGGATAAATGGAAAAGAGCGTTCAAGACACCAGATGGTCTCTATGAATGGCTTGTGATGCCTTTTGGTCTTTCTAATGCTCCTAGTACGTTCATGCGCGATAACAGAGTTATTACGTCATTTCATTGGTTTGTTTATTGTGGTATACTTTGATGATATTCTGGTGTATAGTCATACCAAAAAAGAACATCTAATTCATCTAAGGCAGTTGATGGAGATGATGAAAAATTGTACCTCAATCTCAAGAAGTGTTCATTCTTGCGTGAAGAAGCAGAGCTCCGGGGTTATATTGTTTCATCTATTGGCTTAAAGGTCGATCGTGTGCAGGTGAAGGCGATTGTTGACTGGCCTGCTCCATTACTGATGTGCGAAGATTCCACGGGTTAACTACCTTCTATCGAAGGTTTATAAAAGGCTTTAGTGTTGTCATGAGCCATATAATTGAATGCCTCAAATGAAGTACTTTTTAGTAGACGAAGGATGCATCACTTGCATTTGAGAAGATTAAAAAGTTGATGACTGAAGCACCAGTCTTAGTTCTGCCCGACTTTGAGAAGTTATTTGTGGTGGAGTGTGACCCTTCAGGTATGGGAATTGGGGGTTGTTTTAAGCCAAGACAGCAGGCCTGTGGCATTCTTTAGTGACAAGTTGACAGAGGCCAAGCGAAAAATTTCAACTTACGATACGGAATTATATACCGTAATCCGTGCTTTACAACATTGGAGACATTATCTTGTCCACAGTCTTTGTTGTTTACTCAGATCACGAAGCCTTATAGTATGTGCAGTCACAAAAGAAATTGAAGCCTAGACATGCTAAGTGGATTGACTATCTTCAAGAGTTTACCTTTTCTTTAAAGCGCAAGTCTGGTGCAACTAATAGGGTGGATGATGCTCTTAGTCGCAGAAATGTTTTAGTGACGTCGATGCAAGCTCATGTAGTCGAAAAGATTACACAACAATATGTTGTTGATCCATTCTTTGATTCGGTGGTACAACAGTTAGATTCATCTTCAACAACTGCAATTAATCAATTTGTCATTCATGATGGTTATCTCTTTTGAGGCAACTAACTGTGTATCATGTTAGCTCTTCAAGAGAGAAAATCATTCGAGAGCTTCATGGAGGAGGATTAGCAGGTCATTGGGGGTCGAGACAAGACTCTAAAGGCTATTAAGAGTCACTACTATTGGCCTTCTTTGGATAAAGATGTTCACAAAATCGTCAAAAGGTGTTAAGTATGTCAATTCGCAAAGGCACAGTCACAAAATACTGGATTGTACACCCCTTTGCCAAAATTTCACACTCTCCTTGGGGTAATGTGAGTATGGATTCCGTGCTAGGATTACTGAAAACAGCTAGACACCATGACTCCATCTTCATTGTGGTGGACAGATTTTCAAAGATGGCTCACTTTATTCCTTGTTCTAAGACTGTTGATGCCTCTAATATTGCTTCCATTTTCTTCAACGAGGTTGTACATTTACGCGGAGCTCCATCCTCCATTGTGTCCGACCGAAATGTCAAGTTTTTAGGACACTTTTGGAAGACTTTGTAGAAGAAATTGGGAACTGACTTACGGTATTCTACTACTGCCCATCACAAACTCCATCACAAACTGATGGCCAAACTGAAGTAGTAAACCGGAGTTTAGGAAGCCTATTAAGATGTCTAGTCGGAGATCATATTAAAAGTTGGGACCAGATTCTACCCCAATGAGTTTGCATATAATAATACAATTAGTTGTACGTACGACTAAAAGAACACCTTTTGAGGTTGCATATGGGTACCATCCAAAACATGTTGTTGACCTTGTACTGCTTCTTTTGGATACACAAGTCGGTGAATAAGGCGAGGCTTTTGGTGATCACGTAAAGACTATCCATCGAGAAGTAAGAGCAGCCATTACCAAGAGTAATGAAGGTTATATGAAAGCCGCCAACGCTAGCCGCAAGCATAAAGAATTTAAAGAGGGAGAAATGGTTATGGTTTTCATGCGAAATGAGAGGTTCCCACGTGGTAAATATCATAAGCTAGTATCAAGGAAGATAGATCCGTATATGATAATCAGAAAGATCAGTTCTAATGCTTACGTACTAGATCTACCTGACGACTTCCAAATCAGTCTCATAACCAATGTTTCTGACTTGTATGATTTTTATGGTTTTGATAGGAATGATGTTGATACATCTAGAAATCAGCAAACTGTGCAAAGGGAATTAACTTCTGAACCACTTGATGTCATTCAAGAGATACTGAATGTCAAAGAAACCACGTTGCGACGTGGTAATCTGTATCGATAGTTCCTAGTTAAATGGCTTGGAAAAACTGCTAAGAATAGTACATGGATAACTGAAGAGGAGCTGATACGATTCGATTCTGAGATATATGCTGAAGTAGTAACAACTTTCTCGACAGAGTCGAGTTCTTCAACCCGGGGTGGTTGATGCAGGGGCATAATGTCCCTTAATCAGGGTGTCTTAAATTAGGACTCTCTCTGCTGGGTTACTTTATTAAGAGGATGGATATCCGTCCTTTAATAGTTTTCTTTTAGTATAAACAGGCTAATAGGCTTTTCTTTTAGATCAGACTTTTGTGATCGATATTTTCTTAAAACTTATGATCTGCGGATTATTCAAAGCAAGGTTTTAAAAAGCGAAAGCGTGGAGCGAAGCGCTCTCGTACCAAAGTGTAAAGCTAAAGCGAGCTTTTGCAAAAAAAAAAATATATAAATATAGATATATCTGAAGTTGCCAACAGATAAAAGAAAACTATTCTACCCAAGCGCTAGTTGGAAATACTAGCCACAAATGTGCATCCTCTAGATAGTCATCATGATCATCATTGACATCTTTATCTTCGTCAGACCATTCTCGAGTCTGACTTGTAACTCCACATGGCATTTTAAAGCAATTTTTTAATTTTCTCATTTAAGCAAATCTTAAAGCGCCGCCCCAGAAGCGCTTTTTAACTGAAGCGCAAAAAAGTGTGCTCTGAGGCGTGCTTTTTAAAACCATGATTCAAAGGGTTTGGTTTTAATCTAACTCGTTTATCTTGCGTTTTATTTTTCAATCTAGATTTTCAATTTCTTAATTTTGTAGATTCTTTTGTTTTCTCCTGTTTTACTTCTAAGTATTGCATCATAAACCCTTCCCCAATCCATCTATTTTATGTTGCCCCAACACCATTGAACCATCTAAAAATCCCTAAACACTGAGCAAAATAAAACTAGCAACCAAACGAAAGAAGACAGAACTTAAAAAAAAACAGCAAACTACTGTGACATACCTTTATTTCTGAGTTATCTTCATCCGATGTCAAGTCCTCTTCATCCGATGTCCAGTCCTCTTCCTCTGATGTTTCCACAGGTAATTTAGAATAATCTCTTTGACTTGCACCTGAAAAAGAGCAGAATCAAAAACCATACATCCATTTGATGAAAATTTTGGGAAATGCAGTAGAAATACTTACCAAAAAGTGTACCGAACTTCTTCATTTTTGAGAGAGAATGCAGCAACCAGCGACAGAAACAGAAAAAAGGGAGATGTTGCAATGTATGTTCCTTCTGGGTAAGGTCTTATTTTTCTTCCCCCAAATTTCCCAACATCAAAAGAAGACAGAAGCTCCTCTTAAATATGAAAAGAAAAAAAGAAGGAGAAATGCTAACTCCCTTAGGATCTCAACATGAAGAAAAACAAAATTACCAAGCAACACAATTGAATTCTTCAGAGACTATATCAATTTGACCTGCTAAACATACACCCATATCACAATTAATCAGAACACATATTCAAAATTCTGTTTCTAGAACAGAACATCAAACAAACAGCAACAAAGAAGAACAATTTATTGAGTGGAGTGTGCATGAAAGATGAAATTGAAGAAAACCCATTACATTATTTTACTTTGAGAACCCAGAATTAAGATGAATTGATTACAAAGTTATCAAGAAAAATCATTTAGGGCACAAACAAAGATTTGTATTTTTATTTATCTTTTTATAAAAGGGTTCATTTACAAATAACGAGAAGATTATGATATGAATCAAAGAGGAAATTGAGATTGAGAAAAAGTTGGAAGACGTTACCTTAAGTTAGTTGAATTGGCTTCTCTTCTTCTTCTAGTTTGAAGTGGTGGGAGTAAGGTTTAGAGGATGAAAGACAAGATGAGAGAATGTAGCAAAACCACAACACAGAAACAGAAAAAGAGAAGGTATCAGTACTTTCTATCAATTCATAAAATTAGGGTTGTCATCTCTCAACTTCTTAAGTTGAGACAAAGATTTTGGTTTTGTTTGGTTTTTTGGGGAAGGAAGGGTGAATTGGAATTGAGGAAACGAGTACGAGAATGGAAGGAGGAGAATCAGCCAAGGATTTCTGATTCAATTTGGGGTTTTTGGTTTTTCGGGGGATTGGGTCGTCACTCACTAGACTGAATGGAGAGTTAAAAGGGATTCTTTCTGCACTTTTTCAGAGGAGAGTCTTATGAAAGTCAAACGACGTGTTGACTCACACTTTGACACTGTAGTAGTCGACGCTTTTAAGTTCTGGCCTAGTCTTCTCTAAAAACCGTATTTTACGGCCTCCCACTACGTGACAAAACATGGCAATTTGTCTAAAGTATCCTCTAAAATCATGAGATTACTAAATTACCTTCAATTAATCTCAATCTTAATCCAACCCAAAAATTCTCCTAATCTATTTCAGTTTTTATACTCTTCTTCATCTTCTGCAACTACAGAAACACACTCCTCTTTTCGTTTTTTTTTCCTTCGAATAATCGACGAAATCATCGACGAATTCATCGACGATTACGAAATGCCACCAAAAATTCCGAAAAAAGTCTTCATTAAATTCCCCAATAAACCCAAGGATGCGATTGTGGGTTCATCATCGAAACGAAGAAGAAGAAGAAGAAGAAGAAGAAGAAGAAGAAGAACCCGTCGGTGAAGGAAGTGGCCAAATCGATGCTACCGGAGAGGAAACCCCCCAATACAACCCGATATGTGTGTGAGAAGGTAATTTCAGCAACCCTTAATGAATTCTTTGAGTTTAGTTGATAAACATACATTGAATCGATGAATTTGGCTTGAATTTATGTTGAATTTTTCGAACCCAGAGAGTTTCGGCCTAGACAGAATTTTAGATCTTAAGCCGAAAAAATTTCGGCTTGGAGAATTTCAAATTTGTCTAGGCCGAAACTTTAGATTAGGTGGTAGTTGGTACTTTGCTTTCGGCCCAGACGCTAAAATATTTCTCTAGGCTGACACTAACAACATATAGCTGCCATTTTCAAATAGTATTTCACTACACCATATTTTGTGATTCACAACTGAAATTCGCAACGTAGGTATGGCCGTTGCGAACCGCAACGGAATTAGGACATTGCGGATTCTATGCAACGGTGAAGATTTAGTTGCGGATTGACGCAACGGCTCAGATTGTGTTTCTATTTCGCAACTGTTTTGTTTGACGTGTGTGGGTCGCGTGTGTGCACATGACACTTTTAGTTATATTTGTGCCCATATGGCCCATATATATTCATCTAACCCTAACTCTCGTACATCCACAATTATCTTCTTCTTTTACTTATCTCTTCCATCACCTTCATCGAGTTACAGAGCAGCAGACGAATTTCTTCCATATATCAGAAAATCCAAAGATAGAAAACCCTAATCTCTTCTTCTTGTTCTTCTTCTTCACTGCTTCTCCTTCATAAAAAAGAAGCTCAGAAGAATTCAAAAGAAAACCCTTTTCTGGAACCCTAGATCTAGTTGTTTTGCTTCTGAAATCGATAGCAAGCCCTCATCTTATATTCGATGCAAGTGAAGACTCCAAGAAGTAGATCGACATCATCTCAGGTATCCTATTCTTGTTACTTATTTATGCCATTTTTGCTTGATTTTAACATTATTTTGTGAACAATATCTTTTGTAAGGTAATAATTTATGTAAGATTATGCAAATTTTGTTTTCTTTCACTGTAATCGAGAAGTTTTAAGGCATGGGTTTACTTTTGATTGCAGTTTTATGAACATATGATGTGCATAAGAACCAGAAACCGAAGGGGAAGAGCGAATATCTACAGCTTATAGCGTCACTGGTAAAAGGGTTAGGGTTAATTCTAACATGATCCCAATCACTCTATTTAAACATTTGTATTCAGATTTTATTATAGAGTTGTGATGGTTGAACTTTTCCTTTGTGTATGTTTCTTTGTTTAGGTGACTTGTATGACTGCAAAGA
>JAJJMA010202376.1:69511-83918 GCA_023529015.1 Papaver nudicaule | reverse complement strand
GTGCCTTGGATGCGAGACACGTGGTCCGACGGGTTTTACCCCCTACAATACTATTTCCATCTGACGTTGCAAATTTGCAAATTTGCAACGTCAAAACCCTTGTTTGCTAGGTCCATAGCCGGCCAAAATAACCAAAATTTATGTTATAAGTGTCCCATAGGAAGGGGCCTAAACGATCAGTAACAATCACACCTAGACGAAAAACAACTAGTAACAATCAGTAAATCAGAACATTGGCATGGAAAGCGTGATTAGCAAACCCAATTTTGAAGTTGAAAACCTTGGAGCTCAACCACAAGAATCAATCCACCCAAATGAAGATCAATCGGAGCAAGAACAACTTGGGATGTATCAAGGAAGGTATTATACAGATACCCATCAACTTATTTGTGTGTTTGATTGATATACTAGCTTAAAGACAAGAACTTTATGCGATTTTTACATGCCCAGAAGCAGTTTCGGCCCATAAATGTAATGAAAAGACCTAGCCGAAACTAACGCAATTTATGGTACCACGTGTATAGAGTATTTTCGGCCCACATATTCAAGGAAAGTGTGAGCCGAAATGTGTTCTTTTTTTGTACGTATTTCCACGTGTATGTATTAGTTTCGGCTCGTAGGTATTGATAACTGTAAGCCGAAACTGATCCTGTCTTACTTGTATTGATATTTGCAACAGCGAATCCCTTGCAATTGTTGTTTATCAACCTCCTCTTTGCCAATGCGCCTTGATCATCCAGTTGTGATTGAGACACGACATCAAATGAATGAAATCATTGATCGACAATGCTTTTATTTCCTTCTCACTAATCTTTGGTCCTAAGAGTTGGACGTTTTGATCTTTGAGAACCTTTCCTTTGTAAATAGTTGTCAAAGTGACACCTTTAACAACCTTTTAGGACGAGAGTTGTAGCTCTGCAGTTGTAGATAGCTATTTTTCCCGTAGTGAGTGAATCTTTCCCCGAAGTACGAAAAACCTTTTCCTGACTGTGGAATTTATAACACATGCCGAGTCAAGCTTCTTTCATGCAAAAAAAGCCCATGCTCGTTCCATCTCTCTCCATAAATCAAATACGGTTCACGGTTAATGTTGTAAGTTGTTCATGTACATTGTTGTCCCCTTTCCATCAGCTTGCCATGCTGCCTAGTGTCGTGCATCATACTTTTTAACGAGGGAAAAATTAGCTTTACTCTGTCCTTCTTCGTTAAGTTCTGGTTCCCCAACGACAAATGTTGCGTACCACCACCTCTGATGTTCAAACATTGCGCTTTTAGTATATACATTGCAAAATTTAGAAGAAAATGAACAATTAAAATAATTCAGAAGGACGTTATTTACCTTAATTATCCCTCCAAAACCATTGAAGCTCCTTTTGTTGACTCCAGAGCACTCACGCAAACTAATGTGTATTTTAGCCAATCAAGGTGTGACCCAGTCGTATGTTGGTGCCAAACTCAAATCCTCAAGCGCTTCTAACCAACCAACCAGAACCACGACCGTGCTTGCATTTGGAAAAAAAAACTTGGCCAAGAATCCATAAAATGAACACTCTTTCAATCTCATCAAATATACTTGGGTCTGGTTTAATAGTCTCATTGGCAATGTCCGGACAAACAAACTCTAACAATTCCTTTAAGTTTTTCAGATATAGCCCGTGAGCGCGTAGTTTCAATCCCTTTCTATCCATGTCTGACGCCAACCTAGGTAGCAAGGTTCTCCAATCGGTGACTTGAATACGGAGAGGCTAAGAATCTCTGCGAGAGGGAATGCATCTGAGGCTGATACATTTTATTTTGATCCCATTTGCATCAAGGTGTGTAATTCTTATGTAAATTAAAACTCTTGATTAATCAATAATTCTTATTTCATTTCTAAGTTGTCATATTTCTAATAAATGCATGTAAACTATATAAAAGGCAAACAAAATAAACATAACTTACCCGCTTCGAAATCCTTGAAATAAAATGTATTCGTGGATGGCCAAAAACGTTCTAGTATCACCTGCGCTATTTGTTGTCTGCCGTTTTTTGTCTCGATCTCGTAGAAAGAGTTACATGGATATCGGTTGACCCTTTCTTTTATTGGATCTGGAAGTAAGGCGTACATTGTATCCAAATCAGTAAATCCCCCCTTAGGGTCGCATAATTGAAACACGTTTGTTTGCTTGATACGTGCTCCTCTGATCTACCCGGTGCATTTTTGCCCGCTGTTTGTCTGGACGGGGCATTCAACTTCGCTTGAATGTCTATACTCCAGTTGCGGTCGTTAGGAGGTTCTACTGCTTGCCACAGTGTCATTTCTTCTTCTTTTAGTCTGACATTTTTTATTTTTTATTTTTTTGTTTTTTTAATTTTTTTTAAAAGTTCAACAGAAGAAGAAGTTGAGAATAACAAAAGAAGGAGAAGAAGTTGACGTAGAAGTTGGTGGAATGTCACATATTTATTGAAGAGAGTGTGAACGACGCAAAAGACAAATTCTAACGGTCGAAAGCCAGTGTCTCTCTGTCGAGAAACATTTTGTACGTCGAGAACACTCTCTTAACTGGGAAATATTATCTGGACCGTTAAATTCTTTTACTTTACAATAGAGTGAAACGCAAGGCCAGGCAAATCAAACGATTTGCTGGGAAAGGGCCTTAGAGCTTCTCCAATGGAATGTTTTTGGTGAAAAAAGTCTAAATCCACGTGGGATCCATTTCCATTTTTTTTAAAATCATTCTCCAACCCTCATTTTTATACCAAATATACCATGATTTTGGGAAGACATCATCTATCTCAACCTCTACATCTAGAGGTTGAGATAGAGGATGTCTTCCCATCCACGTCACCTTTTTCATAAATAAAAATATATTTTATTATCAAAGACGATTTTTAGTTCCAAAAATAAAATATATTAGATAAAATCTAAATAAAATCTATATGAATCTAAAAATCAAATTGAAAATAAAATTACACTTAAGCAAAGTTGAAGGTTTAAACATAGAGGGTTGGAGATCAAAAAAAGTTCTCCCCAACTTTTAGAAAAAATTAAGGCAAAAGAAGATATATGATGTCTAGATTTGCAGATGTCACTGTAGTACAGCGGTAAAGTCGCTGGGTGTTGATACCAGCGACCTGAGTTCGAATCTCGTCTGCATAGGGGTGGGGGGTATTTTTCTTTATTTCTTTGCCTACCTACCTGGGCTTGTAGATAATGGACTTCGGTCCAACTTTAATATAACCTTTCAAATTCAAAAAAAAAAAATGTCTAGATTTTATTGCCACGTAGGAACCATACACAATTGAAGAAGCTCTTAGTGTGTTATATTCCTCTTCCCATCGTTTCACTCTTTCACCTAGAGTCGGTCTCTTTCAAAATGAACCCATAGCCGTAGGCTCTTCAAGTAAAACATAGATATATAGATGGGGCAGACAAAATATTTGGTGGCCCAAATCTAGATAGAGATTGGACGAAGATATCAGTTCCCTCGTTATTTGCACAGATCAAGTCGAAATCCAACCGTTCATTCTCTCTCTTTCACTATATCTCTACTCTAAACCTAGCAGAACCCAAAATCTTGAAAGAAGAGAGGCCACCTTCAGTAACTCAAAAGACAGAAACCAGCAGCCTCCAAATTCCCTTCTCTCTTTGAAGAGGGATGAATTGTTATTCATAGGTGGTTATTTAAGTTGAGGTTTAGATTTGTAGTTTTTGTTTTTCCAAAGTGTTTTTTCTGTAAAAGTTTGAATTTTTTTTATCTGATTCCGTGGTGTACTTAGGGTTTTTTTGGTATTTTGGTGTTGATTTGTAGTTCTGTGTGTTGAATAATTTAGGGTTTATGGTGTAGAGTTTTGTATCCAACTCCGAGATTTTAGAACTGTCAAAAACAAATTCTGTTGTAAATTTTTCGTTTTTCTAAAAAGAAATATCTCTTGAGATTTTGAACTTATTTTTCTGATCTATTTTGATTTTCTCAAATGATTGTGTGAGTTCAAAGTTTCATCTTCAGCTGTGTGTTGATTTGAAAAGGAGGTTTGAGGGTTTTTCTATTTATTTCTCTGAAATCTTACTTGTTTTAGGGTTTTTACTACTGTTGATTTTTTATTTAGGGTTTTTATTGTTGAAATTTGATGTCTTGCCTTATATTAGGAAAGAACTCCATATTAGGTGAGAGGAGATTTTATTATGTGTCGTGAGTCTGAACATTTTGATGTTTGTATTCACCGTGCATAATGATATTCCTCTCATCTTACTGGGAATTTTTCTAGTGTATCTGATTCTCCGTAATCTTTTTGAATTGAGACTGGCCATGAGACATACATTTCCTATTTCCTTTATCGGTTAAAAAATCTCCATGTTTGAGTTGTCTCAATTTCCATTGCCTTGGGGTGCTGCTTTGTGGCCATTACCCTTTGGGACTGGCCATGAGACATACATTTCCTTTAGTGGTTTTAGATACATGTGTTTTTGATGTTTTAAGCCTATGCGGATATCGAATTATTGTACATGTTTGTGAATGGCTTAACGCCTTGGTGACATATTCTGCAATTCTGAGGCTTATGCTGTGTACGTAGTATAATATGTATATGTAGTATAATTTGCATAATGTAGTACAATGTGTGTATTATGCAGCTTACCAGTATAATGTGTCACTAGTGGAAGATATTCACTATGGTTGTTTCCATTGAATGAATTTCGGCAGTGGTTGCTTCCTTTTCTCTAGTGTATGTGCTCAATGGTTGCATTTGTAATTACAAACAATGGTTTACATCCTGATATGTATGCATACATCTTTTGTGAAATCTTGTTTGTTCTAGGATTGTACTGTTGGTTGCGATTATTAGGTGAGAGGGATTATCATTGTGCGTTGTGAGTACTTACAATTTTGGTGCAAGGTTAGTTTATGTAATTTGATGTTTGTACTCACTATGTGCAATGTTATCGGGCATGTTACTAGTTTTTCTGGTTTTCAGTAGTCTTTTACCTGAATTTTATCGGCAGGAGAGGGTTTGGCAAAAATTTTCTCTTTCACAGATCGGGGCAAATCAGTTTGATGTTTGTAGAGTCCATTTGTAAACGCCGCAGAAAAAACTTGAGATGTTGACGGTTGAAAAATCTCCATCTAAGGTGGTCTCTGCGTTGTGGCCATTACCTCTTGGGACTGGCCATGTTTTGATAATTTTGGCCTATGAGGATATCGAAATAAAGAACACCATCTTTCGGGACTGAATGGCTTAATGACTAGGTGACATATTCCGCAATTCTGAGGCTTAACTGTGTCTGCAGTATAATGTGTGTGTATGTAGGATATGTAATCTGGATATATATATATATATATATATAGCTTATGAGTATAATGTGTCTCTACTGGAAGATATTCACAGTGGTTGTTTGCTTTTAATGAATTTCGGCAGTGGTTGCCTCCTTTCTTCTAGTGTATGTAGTCAAAATGGCAATTACAATCAGTGGTTATGCAAATCATACTATTCACATCCTGATAGGTATTCGTATGCTGACCATATCACAATAGTCACAATAGTGTTTGTAGTGTCCTGCACTAATATGAGTTTGTAGTGTCCTGCACCATATCACACCTGGTTAGATTACCCATGCTCTTGTACTTCTGTATACACTTTGGTTATAGTTTCTCATTGATCTTCATTGTCTGTTGGTGCGCATATTTTTTGATTTGATGTGGAAACACCCAATTTGGAAACAAACCCAAAAGCTCTGGGTGCGCACGCAGAGGATAAAGGTGCTTGAAGCCAGTTTATGTAAAAAATAGGCTTGGGGGCCAGCTGACTGGTTTTGCACACCAATGCCATGTGCTGGCTTTGCCCCTGGATATGAATCATAGAGTTCGCTTGCATGGGTTCAATTATAGCCTGGGGCGGAGGTAAGCACATGTCAAAGGAGTCCAGTTGTGCACCCTGTTCAGCTAGCTGTCAAGCTTATTGCAAAAAAATCTCTATTTGCCCACCCATTCCTAAAATGCATGTGAAACCTAATCTGATCCCTGGTTAACCAAGTACGGATTGATTTTAGTGTGGAAGTGAATTAGTCTAGATTTAGTTGTTCGTGGGTGATTACAATTAGATTGAGAACTATACAATACTGAATTATCAAATGAAGTTTTTTCTGTTTTTACTTTTTACTAATTGTGTGTTTCTGTTGGTTCGGTCACTAGTCAAGTTGAAAATAATAAATTCTTCAGAGCAAAATAGATATTGGGACCCAGTTTTCATTATTTCATTACTTATCTCTTCTTTATTCTTTATACTTCAGTCAATGTTTCTTAAACTCAGCAGTTGATTCGTTTCTTCCCACCAAGCATAAAAGTTTCTTTTGAAGTTGGACTGATTCTTGATCTGTTTGATTTTACACATCATTGCAGATCATGGTGTTAGTTCAAATTTCAAAAGATCTAGTTTGTGGTGGTGATTGTTTTGCCGTGTGTGTGATATTTTGAAAGGGGATATGAGGGTATTTTTATGTATTTTTGTAATATCTGTATGTGTGTGATTTGGAAAGGGTAACTTGTATTGGCTCATCCCATAAGCATGGGCCCCTGCATTTTCAGGTGTGCTGGGTTGGTGACTTACGTTCTCAATCCCTATCCCACCCCACTTAGAAATACAGGGGGCCTTGGTTATGGGATTGAGCAAAATACAAGCTCGCCACGTAGGTCTTGCTGGTGGTATGCTTGTTTTTGCTAGTGGGAGTGTTCAACTTGCTGGTGAACAGCATGCTTTGAAATTCTGTCAGTTTTGTTACTTGAAACCAAAATCATGAATCTGTTTTTGCTTTTTATTTTATTCTTACTTTTTTGCGCTTCAGTTAATGTGATTTTGCTGACTATATGATTTTTGAACAAATAAGACTGGGATATCTGTGTAGTGGTGACCTCTGGCTGGCATAAAATACATGATCTTGAACAGTAGGTTAGGGAAATCTGGTTAGTGGTGGAATCTTGCTTGTAAATCTGAACTGTTTCAAGATCTGCTTTGTATTGATAGTGCTTCATAGTGATTCCATCGTAGGGTAATTTGAGTTCGGTATTTTCGGATGCCAATGCGTGGCTCATATACACTTGATTTGGCTGAAAACTCATCCAATTGAATCTTTATTTATCAGTCCTTCAGATTTATGCGAAACCATGGCACGAGCATATGTTACCATGTTAATATAGTTTTTGAATTCATAACTGGAAAATACGTGTAAGCATATATTGGTTTTGTATGATAAATTGCATATACAAACTGGATTAACAAAAATAGGGAAGACCTGAAGAGTTTGACATTACTGTAGTAAATTGAAGTGGTTTTGTAGGAGTTGCACTGTGCTGAATGTCTAATTCTTAGAACATCATCCTTCGGAACTAAATGGCTTGACGCCTTGGTGATATTATGCAGTTTTGAGGCTTATATTTCCAGTTTACTGTCTATGATCTCTATACAGTTTATGCTAGCTTGTCTGTTTGCTGTGAGTGAGCCTTTGCAGGTTGGTTTGCAAGCGCCTACCAAACAGCTGTATACTGCACTGTGGCATAAGGATTATAAGCAAGTGACATAATGCTGGGCTGTTTGTCAATGCGATAATTCTACCTCAAATCACATGGGTGTTGGTCTCTAGTTGGATCTAGTCCCATCCTGTCTTGTATTTTATAAATATGGTAAATAATACAATATGTAGATCCAAATTTATTTGCTAGTTGTACCAAAACTAGTTTGATGATAAGAAAGTAAAGCTAAGAGCCCACTTGATTTGACCTGTTTTATTAAGTTTATTTGAGATGTACAAGAAACGACATAATCAACAGGTGGAATAAGCGCAGGTGGTTGTAGTTTATAACGTGTTGGATGCTTATGCGACCTCTCATCGTGTCTAGACAGTACTCATTGAACAGCAAAATCAACACCAGCGTCACAATGACAACCATGCTATACGAAACTAGCTAGCTAGGTAATCGATAATCAAACAAGCAAAGGATTGGAAAGGGTAGTTCTATTAGCGATCAGTTCAATTTCAAGGATTGGCTAATTTACATGTTTCTTTTTACAACTTTTAAGCAACTAATTTCAACAGTAAGTATGAAACCTAAAGGGGACCTAATTATGTAACTATGTTTCATGGAACTTGAATCCATGGACCTAAAATTCTGTTATTAGATTCAGAACATAACAAGTTCCACTAAAACCCTTTTGAACAGCAGGCTTCAACTAAAACAGAGGCAAGCTGGGAGGAAAGCGTATATGCATTATGCATCCACTACAAAAAGTGCTAATAGTACAATTATTCTGAACTGAAGTGGAGGGATTGTTGTAGTTGGGCTTAGTTCTGGGCTTGCCTGACTGAGATTGTTGTTACATTTTTTCTTTATCAATAAAAGTTAACAGGGTATAAAAACTAGTTTCCTGAGGATGAGTAAATTACTAGTTTTAAGCATAAAGAAACTAGACTTCTTTCCCTCAGCTGAACAATTTCGACAACTTTGCACTTTAGATGCTTGGAAACAAAGAATTCATGACAAGAACATACATTTCAAAACCTACTTAGATGCCTCTTCTTGATTTACTTGATTGCATAGGAGATCTGTTCCTTTTGCGGTTCTGTCACTGCGAACATCTCAACTGCTGGTGCAGTTCCTTTTTGTGCTAATTGAGTGTTTCCTTTTGCGAGATCTATCAGAATATTTTGAGCTGTTCAGAGCTTTTCTTCTCTTGGGATTTAGAAGACCTGGAATTTCCATTCAGCATGGCAACTAGACTTTTTCCAACATTGGCCAGGACTTGCCTACAAATTGCTACGATCAGTTTTTGTGAACTCCAGCCTTTCATTTGAATGTTTCCTTCATCTACCTGAGTTATCCTTTCTGTGGGAAACCTTCCTGTCAACTCTATTCCTGTCAGAACTGTGATGTTCCATTTCATTACCTTTGGTCACAGAGATAATCCTCCTGTGTTCTAGAGTGACGCTCCCTTGACTGACTTTTCTGTCGGTCTCCGTGCCAGTCTAAAGTGATCCTAAAGATCCTTGATATCGATCATATTCATGGGTAAGATTTTTTTCATATCTTCTGTGCTCAAAAGAGCTTCTCATTGCTTCTACTCCTACGAGAGTCTCTCTACCTGCTTGAGTGACTGCTTCCCTTGTCTATCTTTTCGTCACTGGTATTTGAGTCGGCAATTCTATACCTGCAGTATCAAACATATAAAAATTTAGGACCACAGTATCAATCTGGAAAATCGATCTAAAGACTACTTGACAAGGCTCCAGAATTTCCCAACGCAAGTCAAAAAATTACGTTTAACGATGAGGTTCATTTTAGTTTCCAATTTAATAAGAAAAAAAATTAAGGATGAATCCTAGAATATTTAGTGGTTTGGCATCTCAGGGACCAGTCCAAGATGGGAATAAATTTTAGATGGCTTAAAGCAAGCAAGAACCGAGATGATAAAAAATCAGTTATGAACTCCATGACCAAAACATCTTGCCTTCAGAGATGGTCGTCAGATTCATATTCTAAAGACCATTACTTAATAAGATCCAAACTTTATGATAAGAAATCGAAAGTTAACTCCACGACCATCACATCTTGAGCTAACGGTGGTGAGATTCATTACTTCATAATTCACTGACTACAAGACGAAGTTCTTCCATTAAGTGGGAAATGCGATAATACTCCTTAAACATTTCAAATTAACCAATACTCACAGAAATCTACCAATAACCACTGCTCACAAACTTCAGAAAACATCCAACTGCTACATGAACCAAGCTAAAGTTCTAGGGCCATATTGCGTTTACAATGCTGTGTGGAAGAATTTAAGAAGAATCAAAAGTGCAGAAAAGAAAACAAAGAGTAGAAGCATAGAGATGCATACATCTGTATGGTGACAAGCCAAGAAAGGAAACAGGAGCTGTGGGAGAATGACATATTTTACACAGCAATGCGTACAGTATCATTCTAAGAATCTTAGTAGATAAACGGTGTTGTTAGCAACCAAAGCATAATCATTAGGCTATACAAGGTACAAAAAATGCATAGTTTTTACCAGCTGATTATGAGTATACTTGTCATTCATACGAGTTCTCATTTCAGATCCTTCATGCTTTCCCCAGGTTTCAGGTACCACGTGTTGGTCATATCCAGGAGCTGGCCTATCCCATTCATAGTCCCCACCAGGCAAGTTGTTCCTCGGGAACAAGTCTGCCGAAGAAATGCCACAGCAGAATAATATAAAGATCCACTATTTTTTAGAAGTTTTTGTTATCATAAAGAGTGCAAGTTATCCAGCCCGGAACAAAAATTAAAACAGCAGACAGACATACAACGGAAGAGAAAAAGGGTCACAAAAAGGAAAATATACCTGAAGTCTTGATCTCAAATACTCCCCACATATAGAAACCTTCCATTCAGTAACACCAACATACTCGCATATCATCTGTTAACAGCCAGTACACGCATGATAACCAGGAAGATAATAACCTATAATCGTGAGTAAATGCATAAAACTAAGGAAACTGGTGAAGTGGAGAGAATCCCCCCAAAAAAAAACATATAGTAAAGCCAGTATCTCCTCAGAAACCCCAGAAGGATTTATGAGATGACAATCAGAAATTTGAAAAACAGAAAAGGAAGGGAGAAAAGCAGATGAGTCATTTGTTAATTGTAATCTGGCTGTGGGGTATCTACTGAATGCAATCGAAATAAACAAGTCAATGCTGAAGCTAAATATTTTCAACCCTCTCGACGGTTATAATGATTCCTAATTGTGAGATTTGCATACACTGTATTTTCCATAACACTGCAACCCACTAGGCCAATCTCAGCAAGATAAATCCTAACATCTAAATATAGGTTACAAATAAGTCTGTGCCACAAATAGGATACAAATTTATCACAAGAAAACATGTCAAGAAACAAATACCTGTTTGCTGGCAAAATAGCAGCCAGTTAGAGAGCGTTAAGCAAGGATGCCTGATTCTAGAGACTTATAGTGCACATACACATTCCCACGCAGATGCAATGAACCATTTCTACATACCTGAACAGAAGATCGTAACTTTAAAATTGCAAGTCATAACTTGGTGTTAGTAAATCACCTATAAAAAAGAAGGTTCCATATGTTATCTTTCACTGAAGTATTCGAGAAAGGTCCAACCATAACTCTTTAAGGCTTTGCAAGGAATTTACGACCAAGCTTAAGATTTAAAAGTTACAGCATTTTAGAGCCAGATTTGCTTACAAGTGAAAACCCTATTAACCTTTCAGAAAGTTCTTAGTTAATAATATCTTAACATTAACTTAAAATAGAAAGCAACCTTGAAGTTCACAATTTCCCCAAACTTCAAAAATTCTGTATGTACATCCTCATAAAACTCTTCATAACAGCGTTCAACCTCTTCATCAGTTTGCAGGGAGATAAAAAGAAACAAGTTTTTAGATAGAGCATACATGCAGATAAACATGACAGATTTTATGCCTGCCATAAAGCTTCAATTTCACAGTACACATGTTTTGTGGTATTGTAAAATTGAAGCTTCAATTTCACATTACAAATCAATATTTTGTTGTACTATGAAATTGAGTTTTAGAATATCTTTAGGATGTCAGAAGTCATAGCATATCAGTTGTTCCAGACCCAAACAACACCGCCTTTAAATTGCGAAATAGGATGACATACTCTTACAAGCAATGATAAATAGATGAATGTTCCTTTATATTTTGATACAGGAGTCATTCAGAAGAGACCAAATGCTCAAAGTTCTATTCGTTCTCTTAAATTGTCTAGCACAACAGATCAACCATTCTGACTCACCCACAGATGACTGATACTGTTATTGTAACAACTGAATTAAATCATTATCATTGCTAAAATACCACATACAAGACAATATTTAAACAAATGCTAACATCTAAAGATCACCATAAGATCAAAACCGATTACCGATATACTAACTACACATACCACGCAACAGAGAAGAGAAAAGGGGACATATCGAGTAGTGAGTGTAACACTTTGAGCGGGATAAATAATCATTGACAAGCAGCAGGTTAAATTAAAATGATGTGGAAAGCTGCGATAAAGAGATCTCCCCTGCCAAAAGATTCATGTGGTGTAGCTAAGATATAACTGGTTCCCTGTTGGTCACATACTCACATGCATTATACTTCCTAAATACTAAAAAAACAGAACGAATGTGAATACTTGCTATGGCACTGAAGGACTGGGAACACCAACACCTGAATCCCAAGAAAGGACAATTTTTGAGTTACATAAAAATATTAACTCACTGTAAACATCTAAGTTGTCTTCGATCAATTTGAAACCCGAATGGTCTTCCCTTCACTCAAATACAAATTCGTCAACTAGAATAACGATGGATGTCTGAATACCACGTCTTTCCAATATGCACCTAAGAAAGGGAACAGGAAACCAATACTCTCTAAGCTACACCCTAAATGACACCTAATTCAACGAAAGATGATTATTTAGAAAGAAAACTAACATTGAACAACCATTCCAAATGAGGGCCATAAAAAAAGAGAGAAATAAAAAATAAAGACAATGCAGAATGCGTAGATTCTAATCTGAATATTGAAAAAGGAAGGTACCATCCAAATTAAAAATAGATTTTCTTTAATGTCCTAAGATTACCGAAAATTTAAAATACGAACAAACTGATACCAACAAGTAAATAGGGACGGTAGCAAAAACTTTAAATACCTTTAATCTCCATTCATATTTGATCATCCAAAATCGATGCGCCACTCCAAGAGGCTGTTGGAAGTATCGCTGGCCTTGGCTTTAGAGCAAATGTTAAGACACTCGGATGAGGATCATATGGAAGGTTGCTGCTCGGCAAAAAAGGATGACAAAGTTTTATATATTTCCTGGTACAAGGGTTATAGGCCAAAATCTACTTCGAGTATAACTACATTTTTATCAACTGGGTCGAAACCTTCAACCTGAAATTTTGAAATCAAATCATCTGTTGTTGCTTTACCAATCAACCAAGAATCCATTTCTGCTAAGATATCATGAAATTTGATATCCTTGTGCAGCAAACGCCAATTTTCCTCGAGCACCGGAACACTCAAACTCCTCTCTGTATCCTTAATTCTAGAACTGCTAATCAATCCTTCTGATTCCCCAATACACTGACTTCCATGATCACGACTCCTCCCAGGGTCAGGCAAATCCATCATTCAGTACCCCACCCATCACCGTTTGTGGTTCTATTAACATTGAAAGCTAAAATCTTGCTGTTTATGCTTTTGAAACCAGTAGAAAACACCACTATGGGTTACAAAATTGCCAGTAAGGCAAAAACTTCAAGTAGAGATTTATGAAATTAGGGTTTGAAAGAATTGAAAACCATACCTTTGAAACAGATGAAAATTGAATCAAGAGGGAGGTGAAGGAAGATTTCATACCAAATAACATCTGTTAGATCCTTTTAATTGATTCTCTCAATTGAAGAATTCTCCATCAGTAGATAGTTTCTTGTAAGTTGTTGAGCAGAAAAAACTAGGGTTTTAATCTGACTGAGAGTGGTGAAGTTGGGGACTTCTTTGCAACAAATAGGACTAAAAGAAAACCTGGCCCGCGTGGCTCCACAGAGCAGGGTGAGGCGGAGGCCTGCCTCCAAATCTAGCAGAGCCATTTTATTTTTGGCCGACTGTTAAGGAGGCCTTCTTTATGGACACTCGAACTGAAAATGTGAGTGTCGCTCTAATTCAATTTTGCAATCAATTTGATCAAATTCCATGAAATCAAGATCAAATATAAGATAATCAACCAAATTGATCACCAATTTTCATCAAACATAATCAAACAAACAAATCATATGCTCAAACTTCATAAAAATCTCCACTGATTCGATCGGAATCGTTCAAATTCATCCTTATAAAAATTTCAAGCAACAAAAAAAGAAAAAAAAAATTGTGCTGATTTTATAAATTTGATTCTAATGAAGGAATCAATAACCGAAAAATCTCTTTCAATTCAATGAAAAGGGAATTAGAAGATACCCATTTCATTGATTTGGGTCGATCAAACTTGCAACTTACTGAATCAGACGTTTATCAAGAACAAAGATACGGAGCTTCTCACACATAGATTCGGGTCGCCCGATGTACAACTGACGACATAACCATCCTATGAAGCAGTTTATCCACACCAACGAACGATAATATCAAACCAACTAGGGAGAGATGGAGAGATGGAATATTAGAATTTGGGTTTTGATTTTGATTCCAAATCTCACTCTTTCACTTCTTCCTGCACTCTCTATGATTTTTGATTTAATTAATACATTGAAATCTGATTTTTATACATGATCCCACACTATGTCTAGAAATAAATAGACTGATGTATTGACAGACATCAGCAACCTGACATCTGATTTTTAACTTGTTTC